>JASDDO010000029.1:141336038-141521643 GCA_030015575.1 Agapanthus africanus | reverse complement strand
CTACGAGGGTATAGCCATCTTTCACTTCTTCTAGTTTTTCTTGATATCAAACTTCAAACCCTAATCAACTAGCTAAAGATCTTGGATAGTCTTGCTTAGCACCTATAAAAACTTGAATTTGGCATGCATGATACCTCTTGGACCTCATGGCGGTGCTAGGGTAGACTTTCATCGTATCAGAGCCAAAGCTAGAAAATTAGACGATTTAATTAGAATCACGAAACCGAAAAACTCCGAAACACCAAAACCCAAGACACAGTTTCTGTCAATTTTATAATGATCTGAAAAAATTATTTAAGCAAATGCAGAATGTTGTATGTGATACAACTAGAACACTGGAAAAATTCGAGGCCAAAATAACATAACTAACCCGGCGAGAACCATCTAAAAACCGGCCTCACAGGTTTTTTGTTCTCCGTTTTGGCTTGAAATTTTTTGGTGTTCTGTGGACTTGATTTTGGGGTTTCAGGTAATGTTTGATTAGTCCAAAATTTCATGAGATGTTAATTTGGTAAGGGACTAATACAGAGTGTTTTGTAATTGTAATTATTGCATCGTTTCGGGTTTATGTTTGATATGGATGCAGTAGTGAGGATCCACAATTAATTAGTTTTGAGAAAACTAGTTAGTGTTTATAAATCTAGCGTTTTAGTCTCGGTAGATCGATTGCCACGAAGTTTCGATTCGGATCGAAACTCCATCGCAATCGTGTATCGTACGCGAATACTCGCCGAATAACTTTACTAGATAGCCTCGTCCCATTGCCCCAACCAAGTGACTATAGGAGAACCACGTTGCCAATAGCACCCACTCGGGTGCTCGCAGCTACGGTGTTCCGCCTAAGTGCACTTGGTCGACGGTATCGGGGGTGCGGCCATCTACTATAGTTTTCGACGCGTATTCGATCGGGTAGTCGGGAATCTTGTTGAATTACCCAACTAAATTATTGAAAAGAGTTTTTAATATGAGACTAAAATGCAAGATTTATAGGTTAGGCATGAAATTCAGAATATGAGATATTCCGGGTTTATGATGTCCAAGGAAATGTGGATAGTTTTACATTTCTTTTCTACGACCGTAAGTGTAATACGTGGGGTATCACAAATCTCGTTGCTATATGTCAACGGAATTTGGGATACGCGTATTTACTTACGTTGATGATATGTGATATTATGTGTCGCTGATATGATTTATTGGATCGTCGTGTAAGAATAGCCGGGGCTTTTATGTGAGATGAGAGTTTTTATATTTTCATTCATGTAAAATTTGTATGTAATATTCTTTTATTGGGGCACATCCGGGTTGAGGATGTGTTAGTGTATATGCCCTAGAGGCCATTACTGTATCATACTAGTTTGTATATTACTTAATGGAAGCTTGGGATATTCACAGTTGTATAGACAATCTTGCTCAAAATGGTAGTATGCTACTTGGTTTGTTTCTACTTTAATGTGTGCATGTGTTTCTTTTAGCATATCGCCTATACACATTAGTGGAGCCCTTAGGATCTTTGCTTGATTACCAGCGTTGTGATGGCAGTCATACTAGTAGGGGCTGGGTAATCTACAAGCACATCCTTATACAGGTCCCTAGTCGTAGGATTATCAAGATGGGGCATCGATACTCCGGAGTAGACTAGCGTATGCACTTATCATCCCAGCAGGGGAGATGGTATGTCCCACAGCCATTAGTACGTCGTACTTGAGATAGTATGCGGGTGCTCGTTAGGTTACGAGTACACTGCACAGGACTCGTCGGGAACTGTTGGTTGGTACTATACCTATCATCAGTTATCAGTTCCCAGGTGACATGAGTACAGCTTAGTCCGTTGACTTGACACTGTCACTTCGCCTCGAGTGTGTTTCCACTGTTCTTAGATTTCTACCCTACCACGGCTCAAATGAGTCGTGCAAACAGGTAGCAGTTGGGTGCAGTCGCGAAGCACTTAGAGGCAGTGACGGTTAGACAGGATTTGTCTCTCCCGGTATTGGGGGTTGATATCGCGCTGTGTCTAGGAGAGCCATTACACAAAGTCCCTGGCCAGGGCAAGCGAGATATACTGGTAGCGTTTCCAATGTTATCTCAGGGTGTTCTGGGCTACACTCCGACACGACTTGTACCGCTATTAGGGGACTGACGTTTACCGCCCCCTAGGCCCGCCATGCGATACTCTCAGACGAACAGACCGGACTGTACGGAAATTGTCACATTCAGGCTCGGTAGGAGTTCGGATGGGTTCACATCATCAGTCTTCTTATCGGTATCTACCTGGGGACCGTTACGTACAGCTAGTACCGCTTGCAGCCTGTGGTTAAACCCACTTCCAGCGTAGTGTCGAGTCTTTAGAGTCCCACACAGAGGTTATTCGCCTTTGGGCAAAACAGAGTAGAGGTCGCATGGTTTTGCAACGGGGTTCGTTCACATCCGCGCACTTGTGCACGTTTGGTGTCCGGGCAGTTATTACTAGCGGGCTTTGGTTTAAGCCAGATCCTAGTATTTTTTTTGGGATTGGTTTTGTCTCATTGTATTCGTGTTCCTCGGAACACGGATGCGGGTGTGTATGCACAGTTGACAGAGGCAGAGGATTCTCATTAGGGTTGTTGACCGTTGACTTTTTTCAAACCCTAATGAGAATGAGAGATATGATTAATGATATTAATTAAGGATAATTGTGCCATGGTTAGGTTGGCCATTTGACTTTTGTTGACTTTTTGACTTTGGTTGACCGGTTGACCTTTGTTGACATTTTGACCATCATCATTTCATTTGAAAGATGCTTCTTGATTCTTGCAAATTTCATTTAATATGAAATGATAATGGTCATTCCAAACTAACCATCACAATTTCTTTTAATTATTATTATTATTTCATAATTCTCTCATATGAGAGTATGGTTGTAAATTGATCCTCATTCTCTCTTGCTCTTTCTCTCTCATGTTTTTGAGCTCTTCCTCTTCCTCTCAAATCTCGCATCTCTCATGTGTTGAGAACCATGAGCTTGTGAGATAAACCCATCAAGACTTCTCTCTACTCATTCTAGGGTTCTAGGTTTGGCAAGCCAAGCACTCTAGTTACTTCTTGGTTGAGGTAGAAGCTCAAGGTAAAGGCCTTCGGGTGGATCTTTCTTCGGCAAAGAGAAGACAACGAGGAGGAGCCGTCTACATCACTCCAAGGAGCAAGCACGGAGGAGGACCACTACAAGAAGAGAAGGAGTTCAAGACCTAGGTATAACCTTCTAACCGAGTAGCTAAAACTTGTAGTTAGCTTGTTAGTTTTTGTTTAGCAAAGATCCTCTAGTTCTAGTCCATGTTACCTTGTGTTAAAAAAACCGTTTTATTACCTTTTCCGCCTCCCCGTAAGCACCGGGGTGGGTAACGTGGACTTACAGTGGTATCAGAGCCTAGCTAAACAACAACTAGCATGTTAGCAAAGTGTTTAGACCTTCGATCCGGAAAAAATCGCAAAACACGTCAAAATCTCATACTTTCTGTCGATTTTTAAAACAGCCCTAAAAATATTTCCATGCACCTTAAAAATCCGTGCAGGGTATTTTAGGAACAACCAAGAAAAACGAGCCCACGACTCGGTCAAAGCGCCGCGGAAGCGCGGCGAAACCAAGCGTTTCGCCGTGGATCCACAGCCGAGTTGACTCGGTCGCGACTCGGATTTCCTGCAGTTTGTTCAGTATGATGTTTTGGGATTTTTAAGATATTTTGTTTCTCTCCAGATTATCCAGAGAACAATGTTGTGTTTGGGGTAGTTACAAATTGGTATTTTGATCGAAGTTCTACAAACTTTGGCTAATTGGTTATATCTGTAATGTGATATATGCACTGAACGTCGACTAATCGCTATACGTCGATTAGTGGGGGTTTTGCATATCTGTTGTAACGTTTCAAAATAATAAAATATTATTTTTGGGAATTTTTATAATTTAATATTATTTTAGTGAATATTTTAATATTCTGGTATAATTAAATACAAATAAATGGGGGAAAATTATGGAAAATTCTAAAATAGGTTTTTTTTTTATGGAATTATGCCATTTTAAAGTTTTTAAGACTAGTTATATGCTAATTTAGTGTTAATCGCGATTAAAAATCGCTAATTGGATTTTTAGCATTTTTGTGCAAAAATGTGCACATATCATTTTCCACACTTGTTACACTTGTATTACATTTTATTGCCATGGTTGTTCATTTGGGTTCACTATTGGAGTGAGAAGAAAAAGGAAAGAAAAGAAAAGATAAGTGTGATGATGAGAGAGAGAGAGACTAGGTCAACCCTCACTTTTTGAACCATACCCATCATTTCCCCATCTCATTTCTCTCTCCCCATCCCCAAGAGCTGTTGCTGATCCTGCTCCTCCCTCATCTCCCTCCCCTTCACTCCATAGATCCCTCTCATTTCCCTCACCAAAACCCCATTCCCACTTCACATAACTTGCTCCCAAGCTCACTAGCTATACATTGAACCTAGCAAGATTGGATTCGGAGGACTTTGAGCAACTCAAGAATTTTCTTGAGTTGCCAAAGGAGGTAAATTCTGACCTATTGGAGTAGTATTTCATTTCCTTGTGCATCTATTCTAGTTTCATATCGATAATGTGTTATTTGTGGACTTTAGAGATTTTTAGTTAGGGTTTAGGGTAAAATTGAAATCAAACATGAAATTGAGGATGGTGGTGACCTTAGAACCCCTGGTGTGATGTTATTTTAGACCAAACCTGAAGCTAGAATACAGAATACGGAATTACGGAATCGATATCGGGGAAAACTTTGAATCTGTGATCGTAATTAGGAATCTGCTATCACCCCGAGACCCCAAAAATAAAACTGAGTTGACAGTGAGATGTGCAGGCACCATGGAACCACCACACCAAACCCTAGCCCCAACTCCAAACCCCGGCTACCAATTAATTCCTTCTGGCCGCAAATTGCGGCCAGAGCAGGAGGGAACTGTCTCGATTTTTGTGCATGGCCCTATTTCCTCTAGTCTTGACCCTGGGTATGTCTAGTTTTGACTGATTCCAGTTAGGGTAAAATCTGGGTTGATTTGCTTGAGTTGGTGTATGATTTACGACTTTTTTTAGCATGGATTTTGGTATTTGGTGATTCGTTTCTGTCGGGTGGCGTTTGGACGTCAACGACAAGTGGATAGTGAACGTGTTTACATGCGAGACGATAGGTTTTTACCTATGCGAGTAGCGTGTGCTATTTTGGTTTCCGATGTGATTTTCATGTGCTTTAGCGTTGTGATATACTTGTAGGTACCCTACATGATGTTGAGGCGAAGAAGATGAAGATAGCGACATCGGCATCGGCACACGAGAAGCAAGGTGAGTAGATTTATATCTATGGGGAGAAGTCGGGTGGATGGCGTATAGCACCCCCGCAGTCCGTGGTGATGTATACGAATACGTATACACACATATATTTATTATGTGTTGTTTAGGATTATTGATGGTAATAATGGTATTATTGGTGATAAGGATGTATTGGTTTAGTATAGTGCGAAACCCTAGAGTAGTGGTTGCACCCACACATACACGTACACATATACTTGCATGCATTCTTTCATTTATCTGTGCGCATATAGAGGTGTGTATATCTACACATGGGTATGGGACTATGTGTTCATATACGGGGTTGAGGATGATACATGAGATTAAGATGAGTCGATGAGGTTTGATTGAGGCCGTGAGATTCGGCGATATGACAGAGTTCGTTATTGTGATGTGATATGGTGGTAGTGATACCGGATATGTGATGAGATGAATGGGATATTGACCCGTACCCAGCTATTGGGATGCCGTACGACGATTTACCGTACGAGCTTTATATTGATGTTAGATCCGCACTCATGACTCGAGGACGTTATATGATATACTGTATCGTACGTGATACTATTGAGGCGAGATCACCGACTATATATATATATATGTATGTATGCATATCGACTCAGATTTAGGTGGTTTCCATACCCCTCCCGATTGACTTGATTGTTGGGTCGTAGTTCGCATAGTAGGCGTTAGACTAGACCCGAGTCCTACCTATTTCAAAACTAACGAATCGGGGATATTTTAAAGATAGGCAAAAAGGGATTCTACGGATATTTTCAAGCGACGCGTCTTTTCTTAAAACACCGTAGCCCTTATTTTACCAAAATCCCTGATTCGTTTTATTTCAAAAGGCAAGGTTGCATGATATATCTATTGAGCCAGGTTCTTTACTGCTGTGTTGATTATTCGATTCCGCATATTCATGCTATTTGCATTGCATCGCTTGTATTGTTGATATATTTCAGTCATGCTGCTAGGACACCAGCACCATTATCGATGATGCGTATGTTCCACGTACACTTGTTTGCCGGCTCACACACTTCATCATCAATAATTGCCATGTCACTACACTGTAGTACTGTTGCATTCAGTGTATGTTGCTTACATTTCTTTACATGTCGCATACATCATGCTTTCTGATTATACGCATTGAGATATGTTGTTTCCATGATATATCTGGTTTTTGGGAACCGTGGGTGTTTCAAAAAGAGAATATGTAATTGTTTTAAAACCCGGTTACCCTTGATATGATATTTCAGTGCGTCCACCATGTGTTTTCTCGGTGCTGAGAGAGACTTGTCAAACCCGATTCGAGGAGGCGGATGAGGCCGATTGCGGGTACATGGTGGACCCGGTATGGTTCCCCGGGGCAAGAAATGTTTTTCATGGAGTAGACGATGAGCCTGGCAGGATGGCGAGTACCTACCAGTGATTGGTTGGACCTGGCGGTTATCCGGAGGATACTGACCAGAGTCGATAGATGGATATGGGTGTACTGCCGGGGGCCGAGGGCCGATACCGCAGATAGAGCCCGTGGGCCGATCCGGACTGACGGAGCCCGATATATGAGGATTTACGTGCCGATGCTGGGCACAGTTTTCATGATGTTTTTGAGTGTCGATGCTGGGCACTCCGGTTCCATGATTTTGACGTGTCGCGAGGGACACAGATGGTTTATATCCTCATATTATTCCCATGCACATGCTTTATGATATTTACATGCATGATGGTTATTGTCATTGGGTGACGAGTGGATGGGATCCACGTACATGCAGATTTGATTACATTGATCATACCTCACATTTATGATATGCTATTACCTGAGGCATTGGCACGAGCACTTGGCACTACACTCATGCTTAGAGATTACCTTGCCAGTTTAGCATGCCTCAGACTTATTCATATTGAGGTTTATTTATATCTGATCATATTGACCTAGGATGGGTCATGCATTCGATCTCTGCTTGTAGATATTTTCTATTCACGAGTTGTCAACTCATCCCCGTTGTGCCACAGTTCTTGCAGGTTTTGCCGTACAGATTCCATAGCGGCATTTCTGGCACACTGCTTCTTTATGGGTGACTTGCTTGGGTAGGTGGGTTCTTTTGTATCAGAACCGCCATTGTTCATGTATTATTCATTGTATCTAGAAATTCCATCAACCAAAACTTGTATATTGTTTCAGACTTAGAAAACAGTGTTGTATTATTTCGACCTTAGAGTTGCGCTTGTAGTATTACGGTTTCCTGGCTGTTTTTAGTTCTTTTTGGGTTTTGATCCTCGCCCTTTGGCGTTGTATATTATTATTGCTTGCGTGGTTATGACCGTCAATTGACGAAGAGCTAGCTCCCGCTTGGGGATGCCTTTTATCATTTCATATATATTATTCTTGTTATACCCCGTTCGGGGCCAGTTTTTACAAAGGAAACTCTGCCGAAATTTTCAGGAAAGGTTACACATTTTAAAAATGCATATTCGGCTTAGTTATTTAAAAACTTTGATTTTCGAAACATGATTTCTTTACTTCTTAAAACCAGTTTTCCTTCTTTACTCTTTAAATGGTTTTAGATTTCTGGGCTTTTGGCTTACTTGGATCAGATGGGGTCCTATAGACTTCATATGGTTCAAGGGCCAGTCACGTGCTCTTTCGGGTCGTGACATCTGTGATCTGTAATGTTGGATTGTGTATATAAACTTGGTGGATTGTCGCGGATGAATAGCCGGGGGTTTGTGAGATGAAAGTTTCTTTATCTTTCATTTGATGTAATATGTAAATTGATGTAATATTATATTTATGGCCGCACATCCGGGATGAGGTTGTAGCCGCCGTTGTATATTATTTCTTTTACTGTTTTTGCTCCTAGGATAGACCCAAGGTGGGGTGCACAAACTACCGGGTACCTTGAAGTGCTAAGTGGCCTACTCACGTTGTTGAGGGAGGTTGCTTCACTTCGGATACATGGCGGGTAGTTTGCCGCACCCGTAGGGGTCTAGGGTGGGATTTGGCTATTCATCGCGACTGTGTAATCCGTCTTTCGTTGCAGGCTCGAACGAAACGCGGATTCCTAGCATATCCAATATGTTCATCTGTGATCTGGAATGGCTATCATTGCATCTGACGAATGTATATATCTTTATATGATATCTAGTAGGCGTTGCTTATGTTTTGCATCCGCGCTAGTCCAGCACCCGCTCTGTCATTAGTTAAGTAACCTAACGGGTGATGACGGCGCCCCGTGGCGAATGCGGATGGCATAAGCGTACGTTATATTTTTGTTGTTTTCTGCAATGGTAGGATTAATTGATGGGACGCATTAAACTAATGCAAGAAAATAAACCAAAGTTAAATCGTTGGAACAATTTCAAAACCACTCGGTTTCTTTTCAAAACAAGAAAACTTTTAAAAACGCGGAGCTTAAACCACTCCTTTTAAATGTTATCAGGTTCCTTCGATTATATCAAGTTCACTACGTTCACGGTTTCTCCAAAACCATTCGTAGCCCTCCGTCATTTCATATGGATAGTCAATAGTATTCAAGCTGTGTTTGTTGACCAAAGTCAAGGCATAGTGATTGGTAGCTATTGGATATTCATATGTAGCATAGATAGATACGTTGGTTTGGGACAGTCGTACCGCCATGTTGGCCAAAGTCAAGGGTAGGTACGGGTGGGTTCAAATTAACCTGGAAAATGACGGGTAGAACTTGACATGTGACTTATGATTTGTTGGCCAAAGTCAAGGTCATAAGAGCATGGGGCAAAAATCCACATCGGGAGTTTCTAAAGAAACTGAAATTTGCTAGTGCTGCATACCATTTGGAGTCTGATGATTTTGGTAGGATTCCTTCATCTTTATCATACGATGATATTTGGATCCCGATCCTACTGTGAGTATATGCTACTCCTGAGGAAACTTTCTCACTTAACGATCAATGCTATAAACCAAGTAGGTGTCTAGAAAGGTGTTAGCGGGGCAACGCCCACGGGGAAAAGAGGTTATTTAATTAAGGAACTTCGCGAAAGCATCGTAAAACCTCCCTCGAAGTACCAACACTGGCCTGGCTGAACGGTTAAGCAAGTATTGTACGGTGAGATTGATCCCGACTAATTCTGCTTTTTTGGTTTGAGAAAGGATTCGAGAAACAGTAGGAGCCATCCTGTTTAGACAAACTAAAAACCACTCTAAACTTGCAAGAGCATCATGCTAAAGTGTTTCTTCTCTCCCTCCTAATTGCAGTGACCAAACTGTAACATTTCAGAAAATATAAAATATTATTTTTGGGAATTTAATATTAAAATAATATTTTTCCCGAAAACTGCCCGATTTGCGAAATTGGGGTTTTCGAAAAAAAGGTATAAATATATACCAATAATTATGAAATAAATGGAAATTAAAATGATTTATTCATTTAATTATATAATTAAAGGATTTGGCATTTTCAAAATTTATTTTATGCAGTTTTGATAAAAACCCGATTAGTGCACTGCTAATCGCGATTAAGCCAAATCCGCGTTTTTACAGTTTCCATGGTTAGTGCACCATGACATATTTCGTTTTGTTACATGTTTCATTTCATTTAGGTTAGTGGTGGTGAAAAATGAAAAAGAAAAAGAAAAAAGTCAAAGGGGAAAAAATGATGAGGTTAGGTAGATTAGGTGAGAGAGAGAGTGTGTGATTTAATGAGAGAGAGGAAGGGGGCTGCTGCCTCAATTGGATCCCCCATCATTTTCTCTTCTCACCTGTTAGTGTATATGCCCTAGGGGTCATTATTGTATCATACTTGCATGTATATTACTTAATGGAAGCTTGGAATATTCATAGTTGTATATACAATCTTGCTAAACATGGTAGTATGCTACTTGGTTTGAGTCTAGTTTAATATGTGCATATGTTTCTTGTTACGTATCACTTATACATATTAGTAGAGCCCATACGATCTTTGCTTGATTACCAGCGTTGTGATGGCAATCACACTAGTGGAGGCTGGGTAGTCTGTAAGCAACATCCTATACAGGTCCCTGGTCGTTGGATTATCGAGATAGGGCATCGATATTCCGGAGTAGACTAAGTGTGTACGCTTCTCATCCCAGTTAGGGAGATGGTCTGTCTCACAGCCATCAGTACGTCGTACTGGAGATAGTATACAGGTGCTCGTTAGGTTACGGGTACACCGGACAGGACTCGCAGGGGAACTGTTGGTTGGTATTATACCCATCGTCAGTTAAACAGTTCCCAGGTGACATGAGTACAGCATAGTCCGCAGACTTGACACTGCTACGTCGCCTCGAGTGTGTTCCACCGTTCTTAGATTGCTACCCTACCACGGCTCAAAGGAGTCGTGCAAACAGGTAGCAGTTGGGTGCAGTCCCGAGCACTTGGAGGCAGTGGCGGTTAGACAGGATTCGTCTCTCCTGGTATTGGGAGTTGATATCGCGCTGTGTCAGAGAGCCATTACGCAAAGTCCCTGGCCAGGGCAAGCGAGATTTACTGGTAGGTTTCAGTAGTTTCTCAGGATGTAATGGGCTATGCTCCGACACGACTTATACCGCTATTAGGGGACTGACGCTTGCCGCCCCCTAGGCTCGATATGCGATAGTCTTAGAGGAACAGACCGGACTGTACGGAGATTGTCACGTCAGGCTCAGTAGGAGTTCGGATGGGTTTCCTCATCGGCCTTCTTATCGACATTTACCTGGGGACCGTTAAATACATCTAGTGCCGCTTGCGGTCTGTGGTTAAACCCACTGCCAGCGTAGTGTCGAGTCTTTAGCGTCCCACACAGAGGGTTTCACTGCTCCAGGCGAAACGATATAGAGGTCGTATGGTTTTACGACAAGGGTTCGGACGCGTACGTGTGTTTACGCACGTACGACGTTCGGACAATTTTTACTAGCCGGCTTTGGTTTAAGCCAGATTCTAGTATCGGGTTATTGGATTTATACAGTCTAAAGTTTTTCCGTGTTTTCACGGATTGTAGGGGCGTTCTCGTAATTTGTCGGGAAGCTTCTAGAAGGATGATGACATGGAGGGTAAGGTGGCATTAGCATTTAATGAATTTGTGACTCACTTAGATGAATCATTCAAGTGAGTTAATGAAGCATTTATTGCTTAATGACTCACTTGATGATTCATTGTATCTATTTAATGAAGCATGATGATAATGCATTTTGATTTATTCATTTTGATTTTCTTATGCTTCATTATATATTAGAAGTGAGAAGCTTTTTCATTCTTTCTAATACTCATCTTCTCTCTCCTCAAGCTCTCTCTTGAAACCCTAATCCTCCCCTCACATTTATTGAGATCAAGGATTAGCTAGACTAATACATCCATAACCTCACTCTATATCCCCTAGGTAGCTTAGATTAGCAATTTGAGCAACCTAGTTATCTCAAGTTAGAGATCAAGCTTGGCGTAGGAGCTCTCGGGTGGATCGTCTTTACTCGAGGAGGCCGTTGAGGTGCCTATGTTCCAAGGAGCCTACGAGGAGTGGAGGACAGCGATGAAGACCCGAAGGACAAGTAACGTGAGGTATAACTTCGAATCCGAGTAGTTAAACCTCTCGTAGTTTGCTAGTAACGGTTTAGACACGATTCATGCGCTCAAGTCCGTGTTACGAAGCTTTGATAATCGTTTTTCATATATTCCGCCTCCCCGCAAGTTCGTGGGGTGCGTGACATGGACTTACAGTGGTATCAGAGCCAACTAAACCATTACTAGTTTGTTAGCAACTAATTAGAAGTTCGATCGACGGAAAAATGTGAAAAACGAAAAACCTTACCCTAACAGTTCTGTTAATTTTAAACATGTCTAAAAAATTATTTGATATGCCTTAAAATTCACAGCAGGGAAATATAAGAATTCTGAGAAAATACGAGACCCTAACTCGGCAAGATGGCCGCGGATCCGCGGCAAGATGGTGCTTTTGGCCGCGGATCCGCCGCCGAGTCAACTCCGAGTTGACTCGGATTTCCTCTGTAATTCATAATTTATGGTTTTCTGTTTTCCAGAATGTTCTGTTTCTACCCAGGTTACTTCAGTGCTGCTTTGCTTTTGGGGTAGACACGGAAAAAGGAAGTCGATCGATGTTCTATGATATTTGCTAATTGGGTTTTTATCTGTAATGTTTAATGTGTTCGTAAACCTCCCCTAACCGCTATTATATCGGTTGGCAGGGGGTTGCACATTTCTGTAATGTGTACTGTTTGTGCATATGGACTTGATTGGAGTGTTGTGATGATTAGCCGGGGTTTGAGATGGGTTTAATATTCATTCATTCGATGTAAATGTAATATGATGTAATATTCTTTTGCGGGGCGCATCCAGGTTGCGGTTGTAGCCACCGTTGTATTATTTTTTTTTACTGTTTTTGTTCCTAGGATAGACCCAACGCGGGGTACACAAACTACCGGGTACGTTGAAGTGTTTAGTGGCCTACTCACGTTGTTGAGGGAGACCGCTTCACTTCGGGTACTTGGCGGGTAGTTTGCCGTACCCGTAGGGGTCTAGGGTTGGGGTAATGGCTATTCATCACAACTGTGTAATCCGTCTTTTATTGCAGGCTCAAAGCAAATGTGGATTGCTAGTATATCCAATAAAGTTCATCTGTGATCTGGAATGCTTATTATTGCGTCTGACGAATGTACAATATCTATATATGATAGCTATTAGACGTCACTTATGTTTTACATCCGCGCTAGCCCAGCCCCCGCTCTGTCGTTAGTTAAGTAACCTAACGGGTGATGATGGGACCCCGTGGCGAATGCGGATGGCATAAGAGGATGCGGTATTTTCGTTGTTTTCTGCAATGATAGGATAAATGATGGGACGCATTATTATAATGCAAAGAAAATAAACCAAAGTTAAGTCGTTGGAACAAATTTAAAAGAAACCACTCGGTTATTTTAAAAGATCAGAATTTTTAATTGCGGAGCTTTAACCACTCCTTTTAAAAAGTATCAGGTTCCTTCGATTATATCAAGTTCACTACGTTCACGGTTTTGCCAAAACCAGTCATAGCCCTCCGTCATTTCATATGGATAGTCAATAGTATTCAAGCTGTGTTTGTTGGCCAAAGTCAAGGCACAGTGTTTGGTAGCTATTGAATATTCATATGCAGCATAGATAGATGCGTTGGTTTGGGACAGTCGTACTGCTTTGTTGGCCAAAGTCAAGAGTATGTACGGATGAGTTCAAATTAACCTGGAAATTGATGGGTAGAACTTGACATGTGACTTATGATTTGTTGGCCAAAGTCAAGGTCGTAAGAGCATGGGGCAAAAATCCACATCGGGAATTTCTAAAGAAACTGAAATTTGCAGAAAGATGCATACCATTTTGGAGTTTGATGAATGTTGGTAGGATTCCTTCAACATTATCATACGATGATATTTTGGATCCCGATTCTACTGTGAGTACATGCTACTTATCAGGAGATTCATCACTTAACGATCAATGCTATAAACCAAGTAGGTGTGTAGAAAGGTGTCAGCGGGGCTACACCCCTAGAGAAAAGAGGTTATTTAATTAAGGAACTTCGCGAAAGCGTTGGAAAATCTCCCTCGAAGTATCGACACTGACCTGGCTGAACGGTTAAGCAAGAATTGTACGGTGAGAATATTCCTGGCTAATTCTTCTTTTATGGTTTGAGGAGGGATTCGAGAAACAGTGGGAGCCATCCAGTTTAGATAAACTAAAAACCAATCTAAACTTTCAACAGCATCATGCTAAAATGTTTTCTTCTCTTTCTCTCATTACAGCGACCTTGTGACCACACATAGGTTACATCTAGATAACAAATTGACTGAATCTAACTTATATGACTGGCAAAGGTCTGGCCAGATGTCCATTGCCTATGACAAGCTGGACCACCCTATTACTACTCAAGATCCCGCTGTCCCAGGTCCAGTTTCCACTATCGCGGATATGGATATCCGTCAGACAAGGGAAAAAGATAAAGCGAAAGCTAAGTGCCTCGTGTTAGCTTCAGTTGATGGTGTATACCAGAAGCAGCACGAGAAGATAGACTTAGTTTCCATCTTTCTCCATAACAAAGATTTATATGGAGAGCAATCTCATATCACAAGATATGAAACCTCGAACGAATTAATTCAAGCGAGGTTGGCTGACGGGTCATCTGTAGGGGACAACGTCCTTACAATGACTAGCTATATTGATGAGCTCACGGACCTGAAGACCCCGTCGGAGAACGGGTCAGATACTGACTTGATTCTACAGTCTCTGCCTTCTACCCTGAAGGAAACCAGGGAAATAGAAGGAAAGGGAAGGGAAAAAGTTTTGGGACTGGGTGTAGTAAAAGAGGGGCGTTCCTATTGTTACGGGAATGAACATTGGCAGAAGGATTACAGGGCTAGCATAGCCAGTAGCCAGGATTCGAAGCATGTTGTGGCTTCGGCTTTGGGTGTGTTTGTAATAGAGAATTGTTTGTCAGTTAACCCTACTTCCTGGGTATTGGATACCGGATTAGGATCTCACATCTATAATTCGTTACAGGCTCTGAGAAACCGTAGGGCTATCAGGATAGGTGATATGACCCTCAGGGTTGCTAACGGAATGAGCATGAACGCTGAATCCGTAGGGGAATATCATATTGGACTGACAACTGGGCAGATATTGATTCTGCGTAACTGTTTTTATGTACCAGGTACAACTTGTAATATCATATCTGTATCCTTACTTTCTAAGGAAGGATATGATTTTACTTTTATAAGCGATGTGGTTTACATCCACCTAAATCAAGTTCTGATTGGGTCAGGTACATTAAAAAACGGGATATACGTATTGAATCAAGCTCAGATTTTCAGTGTCCAGAACACACTTAAAAGAAAGTCTCCGGAATTAAATCTGGCTTTCTTATGGCATTGTAGATGTTAGTGTATATGCCCTAGAGTGTTAGTTATATGTATGCCCTAGAGGCCATTACTGTACATTGGATGTATATTGTAGTGGATGCTGGGACATATATAGGTAGGACTTTCTTGCTCGACATGATAGTACGCTATCTGGTTGCACTTTATCTTAACGTATATACTTTCTGTCTCTCTGTTACATGTTGATAAAGCCCTTAGGATGTGTACTCGACTTCCAGGACTGTGATGCAGATCATACTAGTGGGGCCTGGATAGTCCATGAGTGCATCCTTCAATGTTCCTAGTCGAGAGAATATCGAGACGGGGCATCGATATTCCAGAGTAGACTAGCGTGTATTTTCTCGACCCATGTGATGGGCGATGGATGATCCCATATCCATTGGTGTTTGACATCAGAGATGGTATACGGGTGCTCAGTGGAGACTGGATACACTGAACGGACTCGCCGAGAACTCCCAGATGGTATTATACCTCACGTCAGATGGCAGTTCTCTGGTGACACTGGTACAGCTTAGTCTGTTGACCCAAGATCGTCATAGAGTCTTGTGTGTCTCCCACTGTGCTTTGATTTCCACCCTACCACGGCTCTACTGAGTCGTGTAAACAGGTGGTTTTTGGGTACAGTCCCGATTCACATGGAGGCAATGAGCGATAGGAGGGGATTCGTCTCTCCCGGTATTGGGGGTTGATGTTGCGCAATGCACGACTGGCCATAACAGGAAATCCCTGGCAAGGGTTGCAGTGATATACTAGTAAGAGTTATCAGTAATTTCACGATAGTTATGGACCCTACGTCGGCATGACTTATCGAGCTATTGGGGTCTGACGTTTACCACCCCTAGGCGAGATATACGACATATCAGACGAACAGACCGGACTGTACGGTAAGTGTTACTGGTTGGATTCACAGGAGTGTGAGCGGGCTTGCTCGTCGATCTTCTGATCGCTCAATACCCGGGTGGCCGTTACGTTTAGCAGACCGCTTGCGGCTTGTGGGTGTTTGATATGATCATCATCTGCTGCCGGCGTATTGACGAGTCTTTAGAGTCCTACACAGAGGTTTCCTGGCTCAAGCGAAACGAAATAGGAGCGCATATGAGATATGTGCGGGACCGAGAATAATGCGTGTATGTGATACCATATTCTATTCTCGCGATGAATGTATCGATTGGTTATATGCGATATAACCTAGTTATCGAATCAAGGATTGATTCGATAAGCCGATACATTGGATACTAGCCGGTTATATGCGACATGACCGGATCGTTAAATCAAGTGTTGATTTAATGATTTAATGTAGAATTATATATTTGATATATTACTTTGCATCAACTAGTATTGGTTCACTTTAAATGGATTTTCTCACTTGAATTGTGCAAGTTGTATATGTGATATACATTTGTGCACATGATTGTATCATGTTTGATGATACATGTTTACTTGGTTAAGTGTAAAGAATTAAACCATGGTTAAGTTTATGATTAGGGTTTTCTTTTTTCTTACTTATTTATTTGTTTATTTATTTTTGGAAAAGATGAGAAAAGAATGGTTGCTATTTTTGTTTTTAGTTGAAGTTTCATGAAGCATTGACTTAGTCATCATTCTTGTCTCATGCTTAACCCTAACCATCCAAGTTAACCATGGTCCATTCTCTACAATTAACCAAGGGTTAATATATGATAAGTACTGATTTATTTATCCAATAATTCAAGACTTATCATATCTTCTTCTTCTTCTTCATCTTCTTTTTCCATGAAGAAAGCTTGCTACTCCAATGGCAAGTGATGAAAACTAGTGAGAAATCCAAAACTAAAGTCTACCCACTTCCTATTTCTTCATCCTCTACCTCTTGCCAAGTAGTATAGGGTGTTTCCTTCACAAGTTTTCATGGCTTGGTGAAGGTGGAGCTTGATCTAGTGATGCCTCGACGTAGATCATCTTCGGCACGTCGTCGATGACCTAGCCCGTTTTTCCTCCGATGAAGCCGACGCTAGAGCCCAAGATACGATTTGGACAGCGAGGGGACTTCATCACGGAGCCTAGGAGGTGGTGGACCGGATCTACAAAGGTTGTATCCCCTTCCCTTTAGCTATAATTCCGTTTACTAGCTTGCATCGCCTTGATTTCTAGTTAACGATCCGTATTAGGGTTTGTAGGCACAAGGAATTTTTGATTTGTGCATGTTTGATCACTTGTGAGACTCCATTAGAGTGCCTAGGAACCCTACAGTGGTATCAGAGCCTAGCTAGAGCCTTAGGCGATGCGTAGACGAAGTTAGAAGTCCGATCGACCCGAAACCTCGATTTTAACATGCTCTCTGGACATTTTTGAAACTCGTGGATTTTTTTGAATTAAAAATATGCAGAAAAATCAGCAGGAAGATCTAAGACTTACTGTGAAATTCGAGCTCCTGTATCCATCAAAGAGCCGCGGTTCCGCCGCATAAGCATGGCTTATGCGGCGGTTCCGCGGCCATAATGTATCCTTGTTTAATGAAATGTGCACAGTAATTCTTAGTATGCAGTGCTGGTTTTCCTGGGAATATTTTAATATTTATTCCAGAGTTTTATTTTCTGGGTTGTATTGGGAACTCAGTGTATCGATCGGATTGTCTAATTTTGTCAGTGTGTTTTTTTGGGTATTTTAGAATATGTTAAAAAGTTCGACCGGATATAAATACCCACTTTTTCCCCTGCCAGGAAATTTCCAATTGTTGGATTTTTCCGTAGTTTAACGATGTTCTAAGTAGTGCAAGTAACGCGATGGACCCTCTAGAAGACAACAAACCTGAACTCGATTATGTGACCGTCTTGAACTGCCCTTTGAACCTTCGGGTTTAGGGCAGTACGGCGTGCCACATGTGAGGCGTTGGCTTGACCCTTCTACGGCTGGACCGTTGGTACTCAGGCACGAACTGAATGCTGTTAGACTTATTTCATGTGTTGAGCCGTATCGGGAAAACTTGGGTGTTCGAATGTTCGATCGGAAAGTTTAACATTTTCTGTTTATCCGGAATGTGATACAATAATTGGAATTCACAAGTAGTTATGGGATAACGGAATGAATGTTATAAACATCACAGTTTAGTCTCCCTTGATCGGTTGCCACGGAGTTTTGATGTGATCGAAAGTCCGTTGCAATCACGTAGCGTACGCGGATACTCGCCGGGTAAACTTAATAGACAGCCTCACCCCATAGCTGTTAGTGTATATGCCCTAGAGGCCATTACTGTATCATACTAGTTTGTATATTACTTAATGGATGCTTGGGATATTCACCTTGTATATACAATCTTGCTCAAAATAGTAGTATGCTACTTGGTTTGTTTCTACTTCAATGTGTACTTGTGTTTATTTCAGTATATCACTTATACGCATTAGTGGAGCCCTTAGGATCTTTGCTTGATTACCAGCGTTGTGATGGCAGTCACACTAGTGGGGGCTGGGTAATCTATAAGCACATCCTTATTCAGGTCCCTGGTCGCAGGACTATCGAGACAGGGCATCGATACTCCGGAGTAGACCAGCGCATGCGCTTCTCATCCCAGTGTGGGAGACGGTCTGTCCCACAGCCGTCAGTACGTCGTACTTGAGATAGTATGCGGGTGCTCGTTAGGTTACGGGTACACTGGACAGGACTCGTCGGGAACTGACTAGTTGGTATTATACCTATCGTCAGTTATCAGTTCCCAGGTGACATGAGTACAGCTTAGTCCGCTGACTTGACACTGTCACTCCGCCTCGAGTGTGTTCCCACTGTACTTTGATCACTACCCTACCACGGCTCAAAGGAGTCGTGCAAACAGGTGGTGGTTGGGTGCAGTCCCGAAGCACTTGGAGGCAGTGACGGTTAGACAGGATTCGTCTCTCCCGGTATTGGGGGTTGACATCGCGCTGTGTCTAGGAGAGCCATTACACGAGTAGTCCCTGGCCAGGGCAAACGAGATATACTGGTAGGTTTCCAGTGTTATCTCAGGGTGTATTGGGCTTCACTCCGGCACGACTTGTACCGCTATTGGGGGACTGACGTTTACCGCCCCCTAGGCCCGCCATGCGATGTATCAGACGAACAGACCGGACTGTACGGAGAATGTCACGCTCAGGCTCAGTAGGAGTTCAGATGGGTTTCGCCTCGTCGGTCTTCTTGTCGGCATTACCTGGGGACCGTTACGCACAGCTAGTGCCGCTTGCGGTCTGTGGTTAAACCCACTGCCAGCGTAGTGTCGAGTCTTTAGAGTCCCACACAGAAAGCTTTTCGCCTTTAGGCAAAAGAGTAGAGGTCGCATGGTATTGCGACATGTCGCATGGTTTTGCGACAGGGTTCGGTCACATCCGTGCACTTGTGCACGTACAGTGTCCGGACAGTTTACACTAGCGGGCTTTGGTTTAAGCCAGATCCTAGTGTACCTTATGGGATTGGATTTATCCAGTTTGCATACGTGTTCCTCGGAACGCGGATGCGGGTGTGTATGCACAGTTGACAGGGAGGCAGAGGCAGCGGATTCTCATTAGGGTTGTTGACAGTTGACCGTTGACTTTTTGACTTTATGCTCAACCCTAATGAGAATATGATATGTGATTAACTATTATATTAATTAAGTGTTATGGTGATATGGTTGTTGACTTGTTGACTTTTGTTGACTTGTTGACTTTGGTGACTTGTTGACTTTTGTTGACTTGTTGACCGGTTGACTAGGCTTGACTAGTTGACCATCATGATAACCATGGTTATCATTTCACGCCAAAGACTTTTTCTTGCTTGCTCATTTGAGTAAAATGAGTGCATGACATGATAAGCTTATGGTTGCTTCAAACCATCACATAAGACTTTTTTGATATGATGAGTTATGATCACTTTGGATTATGAGAGGGTGAAAGACAAAAGAGTTGCTCATTCTTTCTTGCTCATTCTCTCTCTTGTTCTTGAGCTCTCCTCTTGCTCTCATCCTCAACCTCTTGCTCCCTCTCTTGATCTATGGTTCTCTTGTCTCATGAGTTGAGAATCAAGAACCATAGATAAAATCCCATTCTAAATTATCTCTACTCATTCTAGTTCACTAGGTTTAGCAAACCAAGTGAACTAGTTTCTTCAAAGAACGAAGAAGGAGCTAAAGGTTGGAGCTTTCAAGTGGATCTATCTTCGGCGTACGGAGACAACGAGAAGGAGCCATCGAACCACCATCGGAGCTTGAAGAGAAGGAGTTCAAGTTTAGGTATAACCATCTTCATCCGAGTAGCTAAATATCTTTAGCTTAGTATGCTAGTTTTAGTTTAGGTAAAGATCCCGACCTAGCTTAGTCCATGTTGCCTCTTGCGTTAAAATTTTGATTTTATACCGTTTCCGCCTCCCCGTAAGAACCGGGGGTCGCAACGTGGACTTACAGTGGTATCAGAGCCTAACTAAACTTAAACTAGCTTGGTAGTGAAGTGTAACGAAGTTCGGAACCGGAAAAATCCAAAAACCAAACTTTTAAAAATAAAACTGAAAACTGAGTTTCTGTTGAAATTTTTTTGGCTCAAAATGAAAAACTTTACACTTGTAAATTCGGCTCAGGGTTTTATGTGAACACCCAAGAAAAACGATACAGTAATTCGTCCAAACCGCCGCCCTTCCGCCGCGCGAGCTAGGCATCCGCTGCGGAACCGCCGCTCTTTGTCGTCTTCTGTGCATCGTTTTTCGTGCAGTGTGTGTATGTGTTGGTTTTGGGATTTTTGGAATATATTATATGTGCCCAGATTTTCCAGAAAAGAAATTTCCTTTTGGGGTCCTATAATTCCGTATTTTTTCCGAACTTCACTGCACTTTGACTATGATGGTTATATCTGTGATGTTTGCATGTATTGAACGTCGGCTAATCGCTATAAGTCGATTGGTCGGGGTTATACATGATCTGTAATGTGCTGGAATGTGTATATAAATATGTTGGATTGTCGCGGGTGAATAGCCGGGGGTTGTGAGACGAGAGTTTTCTTTTCTTGCAATTCATGTAAATTTGTAAATTGATGTAATAATTATTTGTATGGCCGCACAACCGGGTCGGGGTTGTAGCCGTCATTGTATAATTTCTTTTTACTGTTTTTGCTCCTAGGATAGACCTATGGAGGGGTGCACAAACTACCGGGTATGCCGAAGTGTCGAGTGGCCTACTCATGGAGATGAGGGAGGTTGCTACGCTTCGGGTGCTTGGCGGGTAGTTTGCCGCACCCGTAGGGGTCTTAGGTGGGGTTTTGGCTATTCACCGCGACCGTGTAATCTGTTTTTGTTACAGGCTCGTACAAATTACAGATTCCTAGTATATCCAATGTATTTATCTGTGATCTGAAATGTTTATCATTGCAGTATATCTATATATGATATTATTTAGGCGTTGCTTATGTTTTACAGACGCGCTAGCCCAGCCCCCGCTCTGTCGTTAGTTAAGTAACCTAACGGGTAATGACGGGGCCCCGTGGCGAATGCGAATGGCATAAGCGTACGTCATATTTTGGTTGTTTTCTGCAATGGTAGGATTAAATGATGGGACGCATTAAAAGAACTAATGCAAGAATATCACGCATTAAAAGAACTAATGCAAGATAATAAACCAAGCTAAAGTCGTTGGAACACTTTCGAAAAACCACTCGGTTCTTTTCAAAAACAACTTTTAAAATGCGGAGCTTGAGCCACTCCTTTTAAAAGCTATCTCGTTCCATCGACCAAATCAAGTTCACTACGTTCTCGGTTTTGCTAAAACCATTCGTAGCCCTCCGTCGTTTCGTATGAATATTCAATAGTATTCAAGCTGTGTTTGTTGACCTTCGTCAAGGCATAGTGATTGGTAGCTATTGGGTATTCATATGTAGCATAGATAGATGCGTTGGTTTGGGACATTCGCATTACCTTGTTGACCTTCGTCAAGGGTATATACGGGTGGATTCAAATTAACCTGGATAATGACGGGCAGAACTTGACATGTGACTTATGATTTGTTGACCTTCGTCAAGGTCATAAGAGCATGGGGCAAAAATCCACATCGGGAGTTTCATAAGTACTGAAACTTGCTAGATTTGCATACCATTTGGAGTGTGATGATTCTGGTAGGATTCCTTCAGTTTCGTCACGCGATGATATTTGGATCCCGATCCTACTGTGAGTATATGCTACTCCTCGGGAAATTTCTCACTTAACGATCAATGCTATAAACCTAGTAGGTGCCTAGAAAGGTGTTAGCGGGGCTACGCCCCCAGGGAAAAGAGGTTCTCTAATTAAGGAACTTCGCGAAAGCGTTGGAAAACCTCCCTCGAAGTACCGACACCGGCCTGGCTGAACGGTTAAGCAAGTATTGTACGGTGGGATTGATCCTGACTAATTCTTCCTTTATGGTTTGAGGAGGGATTCGAGAAACAGTGGGAGCCATCCTGTTTAGACAAACTAAAAACCACTCTAAACTTGCAAGAGCATCATGCTGAGTGTTTCTTCTTCTCTCTCCTAATTGCAGCGACCAATCAACATGACTGGACTTAAGTTACTCCTAGATAAAAACAAACTGACAGGGCCAAACTACAAAGATTGGCTCAGGAATGTCACGATAGCAATCACTTATGACAAGCTGGGGTATCTTCTTACCACCAAAGCTCCCCCTGTCCCTGGTCCAACTTCCAGTGTCGCGGATAAGGAAATCCGCAAGACTTGGGAGATTGATAGCGCGAAGGCCAAGTGCCTCCTTCTTGCCTCGATGGACAACGAACATCAGAGGAGGCATGAGAATATGGACATGGAGTCCATATTGCTCCATACAAAAGAACTGTATGGAGAGCAATCACGTATCGCAAGATACGAAGCGTCGAAAAAGTTATTTTCGACAAGAATGGCCGTCGGATCATCAGTAGCCGAGCATGTGCTAAAGATGATCGGCTTCATTGAGGAGCTCGCTGACCTAGGGATCACATTGGAGAGTGAGCTATATACGGATATAGTTCTCCAGTCCCTTCCTTCCACTTACGCCCAGTTTATACTGAACTTCAACCTACAAGAAAAAGAGGTTGAACTATCAGAGCTCCTCAACATGCTGAGGAGCGCAGAGGGCACCCTACAGAAAGGTAGGGAAACATCCACTTTGTTTGTAGGAGGATCATCTTCTTCTAGGTCCAAGGCGAAAGCCAAGAGAAAGAAGAAGAAGGCCCCCGCCAAACCAAGGGGCGGTGTTGGTAAAGTGGATACGAAGGGAAAAGGCAAAGCAACAAAGATAGCGGGGAAGCTTGTGGATAAGGAAGAATGCTTCTATTGTCATAAGAAAGGACACTGGAAGAATGATTGCAGGGCCTGGAAGGCCAGAACACAGGAATTGAAGCAGGTTGCAGCTTCAGCTTCAGGTGTGTATGTTATTGAAAACTGTCTTTCAATAAACTCTACTTCCTGGGTATTGGATACCGGATCAGGATCTCATATCTGTAATTCTTTGCAGGCGTTGAGAAACCGTAGTGTTTTGAAGGCAGGTGACATGACCCTCAAAGTTGCGAACGGAGCTAGCATGGATGCTAAAGCCGTGGGGGACTATCACCTGGGAATGTCAGATGGACATGTTTTGGTTTTGCGTAATTGCTTTTTTGTACCCAACGCAACTTGTAATATCATTTCTGTATCTTTAGTTTCTAAAGAAGGTTATGAATTTGCGTTTGTAAGTAATGTTGTAAACATTCACCTTAATCAAGTTTTGATTGGGTCAGGTACATTGAGTAATGGTATATACGTGTTAAACCAACCACAGATTTTCAACGTCCAGAATACACACAAAAGAAAGTCTCCGGAAATGAATCAGATTTTCTTATGGCATTGTAGATTGGGTCACATCAATGAGAGAAGGTTGACTAAGTTACATACAGAAGGATATTTGAATGCGTTCGAATATCAATCATATGCCACTTGTCAATCTTGTCTCAAAGGAAAGATGACAAAGACTCCGTTTACTGGACAAGGAGTAAGAGCGAGCGAGCTCTTAGGACTCGTACACAGTGACGTGTGCGGTCCAATGTCTACACATGCCCGAAGCGGACATTCTTACTTCATTACTTTTACGGATGACTTCTCAAGGTACGGTTATGTCTTCTTGATGAAACATAAGTCCGAGGCCTTTGGAAAATTCCAGGAGTATAAGAATGAAGTAGAGAAACAGACCGGCAAAAGTATTAAGATTCTAAGATCGGATCGAGGTGGAGAATACTTAAGTGCCGAATTCCTGAATTACTTAAAAGAGAATGGTATTCTCTCTCAGCTTACTCCTCCATACACTCCGCAACATAATGGTGTATCGGAGAGACGGAACCGAACCCTATTGGATATGGTTCGGTCCATGATGAGTAACGCTGAGTTACCGCGATCATTCTGGGGATATGCACTAGAAGCAGCTGCGTATCTCTTGAACAAGGCTCCCACCAAGACTGTGCCTACCACCCCATATGAGATGTGGACTGGGAAGAAACCCTGTCTTAAGTATCTTAAGGTATGGGGATGTCCAGCTTTTGTAAAAAAGCAGCATGCGGACAAGCTTGAGGCACGTTCAGTACAGTGTAAGTTTGTGGGATACCCAAGGAACTCTAGGGGGTATCTTTTCTATTCAGCTGAGGAACAAAAGGTCTTTGTTTCTCAGCATGCCCGCTTCTTGGAAACTGAGTTTTTGGAAACCCAGATAAGTGGGAACACAATAGAACTGGAAGAAGTTCCAGAACCACAGACTGTTACTGAAAGCTTAGTGGAACCAGAGGGTTCAACAGAACAGGACATTCCTGCGCCACTCCGCAGGAGTAGTAGGCAGACTCATCCGCCCGAGAGATACTGCGGTTTTCTCATAGACGGGGATAGAGAGGATTGCATCATAGATTATGATGAGCCTACTAGCTTCCAGCAGGCCGTTTAGAGCGTTGACTCAGTGAAATGGCTGGATGCAATGCGGACCGAAATGGAGTCCATGTACACCAACAAGGTATGGACGTTGGACATTGCTCCAGACGGGGTAAAACCCGTAGGATGCAAGTGGATCTTCAAAAGGAAGATTGGTGTAGATGGACAGGTTGAGACCTATAAAGCTAGGCTGGTAGCAAAGGGTTTTCGTCAAAGACCTGGCTTGGACTACGACGAAACCTTTTCTCCAGTAGCCATGCTGAAATCCATTCGGATCCTTCTTGCCATTGCTGCCTTCCACGATTATGAGATCTGGCAAATGGACGTAAAGACAGCTTTTCTAAATGGAAATTTAGAGGAGTGTGTCTATATGGACCAGCCAGAGGGTTTCATTCAGAGTGGGAGCAGCGGAAAGGTGTGCAAGTTGCTTAAGTCCATCTATGGACTAAAGCAGGCATCGCGGAGTTGGAACATCTGCTTTGATGAGACGGTCAAAGAATTTGGCTTTATCAAAAATCCAGATGAACCATGCATCTATAGTAGATTTGTAGCGAGAACTGTAGTATTCCTCGTTTTATACGTGGATGACATTCTCTTAATAGGAAATGATATTCCTATGCTACAATCTGTCAAGGGGTTCTTGTCACACAGGTTCTCCATGAAAGACCTGGGTGATGCCTCGTACATTCTGGGTATCCGGATCTACCGTGACAGATCCAAGAGGATATTAGGACTTTCACAGTCCAGGTACATCGACACCATACTGAAGAGATTCAGTATGGAAGATTCCAAGCGCGGTAACCTACCGGCTTGTCACGGGATCACCCTCTCTAAAGAGATGTCTCCCAAGACTGATTTGGAGAGGGATCGCATGTCTATTATACCCTACGCTTCTGCGGTAGGCTCTATAATGTATGCGATGTTGTGTACCAGACCGGATGTAGCTTATGCACTGAGTGTGGTAAGCCGGTATCAGTCAAACCCTGGGGAGAAACACTGGATAGCGGTAAAGAACATTCTCAAGTACCTGAGAAGGACTAAGGAGATGTTCTTGGTGTATGGCGGAAAAGACCTCCAGATCAAGGCCTTTGCTGACTCCAGCTTCCAGAGTGACAAGGATGATTCCAAGTCCATGTCGGGTTTTGTCTTTACCCTCAATGGAGGGGCGGTGTGTTGGAAGAGTTCCAAACAAGAAACCGTTGCAGACTCGACGATGGAAGCGGAATACATCGCTGCATCTGATGCCGCAAAAGAAGCTATCTGGATGAGGAAGTTCTTGAAAGAACTTCAGGTGGTTCCGTCCATTGTTGATCCAATACCTCTGTATTGCGACAACAATGGGGCTATAGCTTTAGCGAAGGAACCCAGGTCCCATCAGAGATCCAGGCACATCTTGAGGCGGTATCACCTGATCAGGGAGATCGTAGATCGCCAGGAGATCGAGGTTCGGAGAGTCGCTTCAGAAGATAACACTGCTGATCCATTCACCAAGGCCCTGCCCCAGACTCAGTTCGAGCGGCTGATCGAGATGATAGGTCTTCGATACGCCAGTACATGGCCTTAGTGCAAGTGGGAGATTGTTAGTGTATATGCCCTAGAGGCCATTACTGTATCATACTAGTTTGTATATTACTTAATGGATGCTTGGGATATTCACCTTGTATATACAATCTTGCTCAAAATAGTAGTATGCTACTTGGTTTGTTTCTACTTCAATGTGTACTTGTGTTTATTTCAGTATATCACTTATACGCATTAGTGGAGCCCTTAGGATCTTTGCTTGATTACCAGCGTTGTGATGGCAGTCACACTAGTGGGGGCTGGGTAATCTATAAGCACATCCTTATTCAGGTCCCTGGTCGCAGGACTATCGAGACAGGGCATCGATACTCCGGAGTAGACCAGCGCATGCGCTTCTCATCCCAGTGTGGGAGACGGTCTGTCCCACAGCCGTCAGTACGTCGTACTTGAGATAGTATGCGGGTGCTCGTTAGGTTACGGGTACACTGGACAGGACTCGTCGGGAACTGACTAGTTGGTATTATACCTATCGTCAGTTATCAGTTCCCAGGTGACATGAGTACAGCTTAGTCCGCTGACTTGACACTGTCACTCCGTCTCGAGTGTGTTCCCACTGTACTTTGATCACTACCCTACCACGGCTCAAAGGAGTCGTGCAAACAGGTGGTGGTTGGGTGCAGTCCCGAAGCACTTGGAGGCAGTGACGGTTAGACAGGATTCGTCTCTCCTGGTATTGGGGGTTGACATCGCGCTGTGTCTAGGAGAGCCATTACACGAGTAGTCCCTGGCCAGGGCAAACGAGATATACTGGTAGGTTTCCAGTGTTATCTCAGGGTGTATTGGGCTTCACTCCGGCACGACTTGTACCGCTATTGGGGGACTGACGTTTACCGCCCCCTAGGCCCACCATGCGATGTATCAGACGAACAGACCGGACTGTACGGAGAATGTCACGCTCAGGCTCAGTAGGAGTTCAGATGTGTTTCGCCTCGTCGGTCTTCTTGTCGGCATTACCTGGGGACCGTTACGCACAGCTAGTGCCGCTTGCGGTCTGTGGTTAAACCCACTGCCAGCGTAGTGTCGAGTATTTAGAGTCCCACACAGAAAGCTTTTCGCCTTTAGGCAAAAGAGTAGAGGTCGCATGGTATTGCGACAGGTCGCATGGTTTTGCGACAGGGTTCGGTCACATCCGTGCACTTGTGCACGTACAGTGTCCGGACAGTTTACACTAGCGGGCTTTGGTTTAAGCCAGATCCTAGTGTACCTTATGGGATTGGATTTATCCAGTTTGCATTCGTGTTCCTCGGAACGCGGATGCGGGTGTGTATGCACAGTTGACAGGGAGGCAGAGGCAGCGGATTCTCATTAGGGTTGTTGACAGTTGACCGTTGACTTTTTGACTTTATGCTCAACCCTAATGAGAATATGATATGTGATTAACTATTATATTAATTAAGTGTTATGGTGATATGGTTGTTGACTTGTTGACTTTTGTTGACTTGTTGACTTTGGTGACTTGTTGACTTTTGTTGACTTGTTGACTGGTTGACTAGGCTTGACTAGTTGACCATCATGATAACCATGGTTATCATTTCACGCCAAAGACTTTTTCTTGCTTGCTCATTTGAGTAAAATGAGTGCATGACATGATAAGCTTATGGTTGCTTCAAACCATCACATAAGACTTTTTTGATATGATGAGTTATGATCACTTTGGATTATGAGAGGGTGAAAGACAAAAGAGTTGCTCATTCTTTCTTGCTCATTCTCTCTCTTGTTCTTGAGCTCTCCTCTTGCTCTCATCCTCAACCTCTTGCTCCCTCTCTTGATCTATGGTTCTCTTGTCTCATGAGTTGAGAATCAAGAACCATAGATAAAATCCCATTCTAAATCATCTCTACTCATTCTAGTTCACTAGGTTTAGCAAACCAAGTGAACTAGTTTCTTCAAAGAACGAAGAAGGAGCTAAAGGTTGGAGCTTTCAAGTGGATCTATCTTCGGCGTACGGAGACAACGAGAAGGAGCCATCGAACCACCATCGGAGCTTGAAGAGAAGGAGTTCAAGTTTAGGTATAACCATCTTCATCCGAGTAGCTAAATATCTTTAGCTTAGTATGCTAGTTTTAGTTTAGGTAAAGATCCCGACCTAGCTTAGTCCATGTTGCCTCTTGCGTTAAAATTTTGATTTTATACCGTTTCCGCCTCCCCGTAAGAACCGGGGGTCGCAACGTGGACTTACAATAGCCCCGACCAAGTGATTGTAGGAGAACCCCGTCGCCGAAAGCATCCGTTTGGGTGCTCACGGTAGCGGTGTTCTGCCTTGGTGCACTTCGTCGACGGCGTCGGGGGTGCGGCCGTCTACTAAAGTTTGCGACGAGTATTCGATCAGAATGTCGGGAATCCTGTTGAATTGCCCGACTTGATATTGAAAAGTGTTTTCGATTTTGAGACTAAAATGCGGGGTTTATAATTGTTAGGCATGCGATGTCTAAGTAATTCATTTGGTCAGGCATGCGATGTCTGAGGAGGTTGCGGATTCCAACTGTTGTAGTTTTACACTTTCTTTTCTATGACCGTAAGTGTAATATGTGATGTCGCCGGTTTCGTTGCTATATGTCAACGACAATTGGGATGTGCATATTTACTTACGTTGATGACATGTGATGTTATGTGTTGCTGGATATGTTATATTGGATCGTCGTGTTTGAATAGCCGGGGTTTTTTTATGTGAGATGAGTGTTTTTCATTTTCATTCATGTAAAAACTTGTATGTAATATTCTTTTATTGGGGCACTTCCAGGTTGCGGAAGTTGTCACCGTTGATGTATATTATTTACTTTTCTGCACTAGGATAGACCCAAGGAGGGGAGCACAAGTAACCGGGTTCTGGGGTCCAGTGGGAGACCAACTCGAGGAGTCGAGTCCGGGTCTCCTAACCCTAGAATTGGTAGGGTTACTTGCCGCTCTCGTAGGGGTCTAGGGGTGTGGGATTGGCTATTCATCACGACCGTGGAATCCGTGTTTTATACTGGCTCGTATTGAAAACACGGACGTCCTAGTATATCCAATATTTCATAAGTTTCTTCTGCTGTGATTTATCTGTGATGTGATCATGTGATGTTCTGTGACAGATATTATATATATTATATATGATATATTATATAGACGTTGCTTATGTTTTACACCCGCGCTAGCCCTGCCCCGCTCTGCCGTTAGTTACCTAACCTAACGGTGCAGACAGGACATCGAGGCGAATGCGGATGGCATAAGCGTACGTTATATTTATCTGTGATGTTTAGGTGGACTTAAATGATGGGATATTCATTAATGAGATTAATGAAAGAAAATAAACCTAATTGATGTTGTGGAATCGAATTTTAAAATAAAAACAGGTAGCTACAGTTCTTGCTTTGCATCGCGGTGTTCATTATAGAACATCCTGCACCTTATTCGATGAGGAAAGGACCGAGATCCCTTCACCGGGAGTGACTCCTTTAGCAATAACTGGCAGATGCTACAACCATCGGTTTGTCTTTGATCGCTTCTATAGTTTACGCTTTGCACAGTGATATATATGATATATCCCGCACCTCATTCGACGAAGAAAGGGCCGACGATCCCTTCACCGGGAGTGACCCCTTTAGCAAAACTAGAAAAGCTTCAAAAAACATTCCATTTAAAAACCATTTGATTCCGCAACGAGATCAAGTTCAAAGCGTTAAAGGTTTTCACAAAAACCAGCCGCAACCCTCCGTCATTTTAGGAAGTAGAGTACTTAGTATTCGTGCTGTGTTTGTTGACCATAGTCAAGGCACAGTGTACGGTAGCTAAGTGATGTCTTCCTACATCGCATATGATGCGATTAGTTAGGACAGTCGCGTGACTTTGTTGACCTTAGTTAAGGGTCATGTGGGTGGGTCTAATTAATCACGAAATGACGGGTAGAACTTGACTAGTACTTATGATTTGTTGACCATAGTTAAGGTCATAGGTGCTAGGGGTAAAAACCTTTATCGGGAGTTTCAAGTGTTGAAATTTGCAATGAGATTGCATACCTTCTATATGATAGTTGGATCCCGATACCCACTGCGAGTAATTGTTACTCCTGGGAGAGTTTTGCACTTTGCAATTAGCCGATCAAGTAGGTGTCTAGAAAGGTGTCAACGGGGTTACGCCTCTAGGAAAACGAGGTTTATTGTAATTAGGTCCGTGCGAAAGCACGGGGAACCTCCCTCAAAGTACCGACACTGGCCTGGCTGAAAGATTGGCGAACTTGTAGAGTGTAATTAATCCCGGCTAGTCTTTCCTTTTAGGGTTTGAAGGAAGATTTGATAAAAACAGTGGGAGCCATCCTGATTAGATAAAATATATAACCAATCTAATCTTGCAAGAGCGCACGCTGAGTGTTTTCTTCTCTCTCTCTCCTGGTAGCGACCATATCACGCCTTAATCAAGATAATAATATGGATGTATTGACCGAACCCGCTTGTTATACTGAGCTGGGGAACGTTGGTCCCGCTCCAACTTATAAATGTTATAAGACAGAGCAGGAAATAAGGGGAATACCAGAATTCCTATGCCGCCCAAACGAAGAAAGTGCATATGATGCATCTCCTTCGGGTGTGTTCGTTACAAAGAACTGTTTCTCAGTATCCTCTGCATCCTGGGTATTCGATACTGGATCAGGATCCCAGATATGTAATCTGTTACATAGGGCTACAAAAGGGTAGAAAAACTGAGAAAGGGTGATAAGTTTCATGAGACAGAAAACGGGGCAAGTGTTGCAGCCAAGTCTGTTGGTCACTGTCACCCTGTATTACGAATACATTGATTCTGAACAAATGCTATTAGATACCGAACCTAATATACAAAATCATATCAGTCTCTTTATTAGTAAAGAAATGATAAAATTTTGTATTGATGGATAATGTTTTGAACATTTCCTATATCAAAAGTTGATCGGTTCAGGCACGTTATCTATAAGCATTGACGTTCTAAATCAAACTACAGTTCCTAGTATACAGAACACACACAAGAGGAAAAGTTCAGAAATGAACGAATCATTCTTGAGGCATTGTATACTAGGTCATATCAATGCGACCCGACTGGCTGAAGTTACATTTTAGATGCATATTTAAATCAGTTTGAATTTACATCTTGTGAAACTTGCCAGTCATGTCACAAAGATAAGATGACCATAGCTCTGTTTATTGGAAACAGAGGAAGAGTTGGTAAACTCTTGGGACTGATACATGATGATGTATGTAAGGTCTCCTGTCTACACATGCCAGGACTGGTTCTTTATACTTCATTATATTCTCTGATAATCTCTCAAGATTCAGTCATATGTTCCTGTTGAAACATAAGTCCGAACCTTTTGAGGTATTCACAGAATATAAGTTAGAAGTAAAGAACCAATAACCGGGTATAAGTATTATGTCCTTTGATGAGATCAAGGAGGAGAATACTTGTGCATGGAATTCCTGGATTATTCTAAAGGAGAATGAGATTCTCTCTCAGCATTACTCCTCCAAATAACCATAGCACATTGGTGTATCGGGGCGGAGCAATCACACCCTATATGATAAGGTGTGCTCTATGATGAGTACTACTGAGTTACCTGTTTCCTTTTTGGGAGTTATGCGCTTGAGAAGCTGCATACCTATTGAATAGGGTTCGAATCAAATCACTGCCTACCATTTCATATGTGATATGGAAAGGGAAGAGCCCATATCTTAAGTTAGTTAAGATTTGGGGTTGTCCGGCCTATGTCAAAAGCAAAATCCGGACAAGATCGAGGCAAGGTCAGTTCTGTAGAACTGGAAAGGTTCCAGCTATTCGAAACTACAGCTGAAGATTTGACAGAACCAAAGGATTTTATAGTTCCCGACGAACCTCAGCCTCTCCGCCGATCTAGCAGGGTTCCTCACCTGCTTGAGAGATACTTCGGTTTCTCGATGACAGTGGGAGCAAGGATTGCATCATGAGATGATGACCCAACTAGATTCGAGCAGGCCATCAAGAGTAAGGACTCTGTGAGAATGGCTGGATGCTTAGCCATCTGAGATGGAATCCATATACACCAACAAAGTATGGACTTTGGTTGCGATATCTGAAGGGTTAAATCCCCATCAGGAGCAAGTATATCTTGAGAAGATTACTTGGTGTAGATGGACAAGTTGAGACTTTCAAAGCTAGACTTGTTAAAGGTTTTCGTCATCAACCAGGCACGAATAATGATGAAACCTTTTCCAGGGACTATGCTTAAGTCCATCCAGATCCTACTTGCCACGGCTACATACCATGACTACGATATCTGGTGGTTGGGTGCTATGACAACTTTTCTAAATAATGATTTAGAAGAGAATGTCTATAAGAACACAGCCAGAGGGCCTCGTAGACAGTGGGAGCAGCGGAAACGTGTGCAAGATGCTTTATAGGATAAAGCAGGCATCGCGGAGTTGGAACATCTGTTTTGATGGATTAGTCAAAGAAGTTGACATCATCAAAATGGTAGATGAACCTTGTATAAACAAAAAGGTAGTAGGGAGTATGGTGACGATCCTCGTAGAGTACGTGGATGACATACTCTTGTTAGGGAAGGAGTTTCCAATGCTACGCTCGATCAATCTCCGCTTATCACAATGATTTTCCATATAGGATCAAAATGATACCTACTAAATCCTAAGCTTTGGATCTATGAGATAGATCTAATTGGATGTTAGGATACTCACTAGTTGTAGTGAAATGGTATCAATCAATCCTGGGGAGAATCACTGGAAGGGTTCCAGAGTGATAAAGACGACTGAATGTCAGTCACAGGCATTGTCTTTACCCTTAGTAAAGGGACGGTATGTTGGAAGAGTTCCAAGCAAGATACCGTGGCAAACTAGACGATAAAGGCTGGTAACATCGCTATTAAAGATACTGCCAAAGAGGCAGTTTGGGTGTATATTGGTTCATAGGATGAACTAGGTTCCTGCCATTGTACGACAATGGAAGTGTGGTTTTGGCCCTGGAACCCTGGTCCCATCAGTGACCCAGACATATTCTGAGGCAGGATCACCTGATCATAGAGATAGTTAATCTCCAGGATGATCGAGGTTAGGAGAGTAGACTCAGAGGACAACACGGCGGATCCACTCACGAAGGCCTTTTCCCAAAGAGAGACTTTTATGGGATGGTTGAGTATGTGATACTGCAACCACTGCTACAGATGGCCCTAATGCAAGTGGGAGATTGTTAGTTATATGTAGGCCCTAGAGGCCATTACTGTACATTGGATGTATATTGTAGTGGATGCTGGGACATATATAGGTAGGACTTTCTTGCTCGACATGATAGTACGCTATCTGGTTGCACTTTATCTTAACGTGTATACTTTCTGTCTCTCTGTTACATGTTGATAAAGCCCTTAGGATGTGTACTCGACTTCCAGAACTGTGATGCAGATCATACTAGTGGGGCCTGGATAGTCCATGAGTGCATCCTTCAATGTTCCTAGTCGAGGGAATATCGAGACGGGGCATCGATATTCCAGAGTAGACTAGCGTGTATTTTCTCGACCCATGTGATGGGCGATGGATGATCCCATATCCATTGGTGTTTGATATCAGAGATGGTATACGGGTGCTTAGTGGAGACTGGGTACACTGAACGGACTCGCCGAGAACTCCCAAATGGTATTATACCTCACGTCAGATGGCAGTTCTCTGGTGACACTGGTACAGCTTAGTCTGTTGACCCAAGATCGTCATAGAGTCTTGTGTGTCTCCCACTGTGCTTTGATTTCCACCCTACCACGGCTCTACTGAGTCGTGCAAACAGGTGGTTTTTGGGTACAGTCCCGATTCACATGGAGGCAATGAGCGATAGGAGGGGATTCGTCTCTCCCGGTATTGGGGGTTGATGTTGCGCAATGCACGACTGGCCATAACAGGAAATCCCTGGCCAGGGTTGCAGTGATATACTAGTAAGAGTTATCAGTAGTTTCACGATAGTTATGGACCCTACGTCGGCATGACTTATCGAGCTATTGGGGTCTGACGTTTACCACCCCTAGGCGAGATATGCGACATATCAGACGAACAGACCGGACTGTACGGTAAGTGTTACTGGTTGGATTCACAGGAGTGTGAGCGGGCTTGCTCGTCGATCTTCCGATCGCTCAATACCCGGGTGGCCGTTACGTTTAGCAGACCGCTTGCGGCTTGTGGGTGTTTGATATGATCATCATCTGCTGCCGGCGTATTGACGAGTCTTTAGAGTCCTACACAGAGGTTTCCTGGCTCAAGCGAAACGAAATAGGAGCGCATATGAGATATGTGCGGGACCGAGAATAATGCGTGTATGTGATACCGTATTCTATTCTCGCGATGAATGTATCGATTGGTTATATGCGATATAACCTAGTTATCGAATCAAGGATTGATTCGATAAGCCGATACATTGGATACTAGCCGGTTATATGCGACATGACCGGATCGTTAAATCAAGTGTTGATTTAATGATTTAATGTAGAATTATATATTTGATATATTACTTTGCATCAACTAGTATTGGTTCACTTTAAATGGATTTTCTCACTTGAATTGTGCAAGTTGTATATGTGATATACATTTGTGCACATGATTGTATCATGTTTGATGATACATGTTTACTTGGTTAAGTGTAAAGAATTAAACCATGGTTAAGTTTATGATTAGGGTTTTCTTTTTTCTTACTTATTTATTTGTTTATTTATTTTTGGAAAAGATGAGAAAAGAATGGTTGCTATTTTTGTTTTTAGTTGAAGTTTCATGAAGCATTGACTTAGTCATCATTCTTGTCTCATGCTTAACCCTAACCATCCAAGTTAACCATGGTCCATTCTCTACAATTAACCAAGGGTTAATATATGATAAGTATTGATTTATTTATCCAATAATTCAAGACTTATCATATCTTCTTCTTCTTTTTCATCTTCTTCTTCCATGAAGAAAGCTTGCTACTCCAATGGCAAGTGATGAAAACTAGTGAGAAATCCAAAACTAAAGTCTACCCACTTCCTATTTCTTCATCCTTTACCTCTTGCCAAGTAGTATAGGGTGTTTCCTTCACAAGTTTTCATGGCTTGGTGAAGGTGGAGCTTGATCTAGTGATGCCTCGACGTAGATCATCTTCGGCACGTCGTCGATGACCTAGCCCGTTTTTCCTCCGATGAAGCCGACGCTAGAGCCCAAGATACGATTTGGACAGTGAGGGGACTTCATCACGGAGCCTAGGAGGTGGTGGACCGGACCTACAAAGGTTGTAGCCCCTTCCCTTTAGCTATAATTCCGTTTACTAGCTTGCATCGCCTTGATTTCTAGTTAACGATCCGTATTAGGGTTTGTAGGCACAAGGAATTTTTGATTTGTGCATGTTTGATCACTTGTGAGACTCCATTAGAGTGCCTAGGAACCCTACATAGAGGCCATTACTGTATCATACTAGTATGTATATTACTTAATGGAAGCTTGGGATATTCACCTTGTATTGACAATCTTGCTCAAAATGGTAGTATGCTACTTGGTTTGTTTCTACTTCAATGTGTACATGTGTTTATTTTTAGTATATCGCCTATACACATTAGTAGAGCCCTTAGGATCTTTGCTTGATTACCAGCGTTGTGATGGCGGTCACACTAGTGGGGCTGGGTAATCTATAAGCACATCCTTATGCAGGTCCCTGGTCGCAGGACTATCGAGACAGGGCATCGATACTCCGGAGTAGACTAGCGCATGCGCTTCTCATCCCAGTGTGGGAGGCGGTCTGTCCCACAGCCGTCGGTACGTCGTACTTGAGATAGTATGCGGGTGCTCGTTGGGTTACGAGTACACTGGACAGGACTCGTCGGGAACTGACTAGTTGGTATTATGCCTATTGTCAGTTATCAGTTCCCAGGTGACATGAGTACAGCTTAGTCCGCTGACTTGACTGTTAGTTATATGTATTCCCTAGAGGCCATTACTGTACATAGGATGTATATTGTAGTGGATGCTGGGACATATATAGGGAGGACTTTCTTGCTCGACATGATAGTATGCTATCTGGTTGAACTTTACCTTAACGTGTATACTGATTGTCTCTCTGTTACATGTTGGTAAAGCCCTTAGGATGTGTGCTTGACTACCTGGACTATGATGCGGATCATACTAGTGGGGACATGGTAGTCCATAAGTACATCCTTCAAAGTCCCTAGTCGTGGGTGTATCGAGACGGGGCATCGATATACCAGAGTAGACTAGCGTATACCTTCTCGACCCATACAGATGGGCGATGGATGATCCCATATCCATCGGTGTTTGACATCAGAGATGATATACGGGTGCTCAGTAGAGACTGGGTACACTGGACGGACTCGCCGAGAACTCCCAGATGGTATTATACCTCACGTCAGATGGCAGTTCTCTGGTGACACTGGTACAGAGTAGTCTGTTGACCCGAGATCGTCATAGAGTCTCGTGTGGTTCCCACTGTGCTTTGATTTCCATCTTACCACGTCCAAGAGGGCGTGCAAAACGGTGGTTTTTGGGTATAGTCCCGAGTCACATGGAGGCAATGAGCGATAGGAGGGGATTCGTCTCTCCCGGTATAGGGGGTTGATGTTGTGCTGTGTTCGATTGGCTATAACAGGAAATCCCTGGCCAGGGTTGCTGAGATTTACTGGTAAGTGTTACCAGTAGTTTCTCGAATTGTTATAGACCTCATATCGACACGACTTATCGAGCTATTGGGGTCTGACGTTTACCACCCCTAGGCGAGATATGCGACATATCAGACGATCAGACCGGACTGTACGGTAGTGTTACTGGTTGGATTCACTGGAGTGTGAGAGGGCTTGCTCGTCGATCTTCAGATCGCTCAATACCCGGGTGGCCGTTACGTTTAGCAGACCGCTTGCGGCTTGTGGATGTTTGATATGATCATCATCCGCTGCCGGCGTATTGACGAGTCTTTAGAGTCATACACAGAGGTTTCCTGGCTCAAGCGAAACGAAATAGGAGCGCATATGAGATATGTGCGGGACCGAGAATAATACGAGTATGTGATACTGTATTCGATTCTCGCGATGTGACATTGATCGGTTATATGTGATATAGCCGGGTTATCGGATCAAGTGTTGATTCGATAAGTTGTTACTAATGATACTAGCCGGTTATATGCGATATGACCGGATCGTTAAATCAAGTGTTGATTTAATGATTTAATGTATAATTATATATTTGATATATTACTTAGCATTAACTAGTATCGGTTCACTTTACAATGGATTTTCTCACTCGGATGTGCGCATTACATATGCGATATGATTTTGTGCACCAGATTGTATCGTGTTTGATGATACATGCATTTTGGTTAAATGTAAAGAATTAAACCATGTTTTAAGTGGATAATTAGGGTTTTGATTTCCTTATTCATTTATTAATCTTTTTCTTTTTGAAAAAGGAAAAAGGAAATGAGAAAATGGTTGCTATTTTGTTTGTATTCTTTGAAGCTTCATGAACTTTGACCATAGCAACCATTTTGTCTTCTTATACAAACCCTAACCATTCATCTAACTTGAGTTAACTCTCTACAATTAACCATGGTCTTGTTATGATAAGGTTTGATTATTCATTTCATTTTTAATTAACTTATCATAACTATTATCTTCTTCTTCTTCATTTTTCAAGTGAAGAAAACCAAGCTCCATCAATGGTGATTGATGGAAACTAGTGAGAAATCCAAAACTAAAGTCTACCCACTTCCTATTTCTTCATCCTCTACCTCTTGCCAAGTAGTAGAGTGTGTTTCCTTCACAAGTTATCATGGTTTGGTGAAGGTGGAGCTTGATCTAGCGATGCCTCGACGTAGATCATCTTCGGCACGAAGCCGACGACCTTGCCCGCTCGTTCTCCGATGAAGCCGACGCTAGAGCCCGGATTTGATTTGGACAGCCGAGGAGACTTCATTGCGGAGCTATGGAGGTGGAGAACCGGATCTACAAAGGTTGTATTTCCGTATCTCTTAGTTAAGTGTTAACTAGTTAGCTTTTTCGCCTAGATTTCTAGCAAACGATCCGTAGTTTAGGGTTTCTCGGCACCGTAAAATTTGAATTTGGCATGATCGATGCCTTGTGAGACCTCACTAGGGTTCCTAGGAACCCTACAGTGGTATCAGAGCCTAGCTAGAGCCTTAGGCGAAGTCTAGACGGAATTTGAAACACGAACGAACCCGAAACCGAAACCCAAAATAGCTCTCTGTCCAATTTTCAAAAACTGGGTTTTTTCAAGGTTAAAAATATGCAGAGAAATAAGCAGGAAAATATAAGGATTACTGTAAAATTCGTGTTGCTAATTCCTTCATTTAGCCGCGGTTCCGCGGCACGAGGAAGGCTCGTGCGGCGGATCCGCGGCCACTTTGTCTTTTGTGGCATCTTATTTTACACAGTAATTCATTGTTTTTAGTGCTGACTTCTCTGGGTATTTTAAAAATTTATTCAAGAGTTGAATTTTTTGGAGTTGTTTTGGGGATTCGGTGTTTCGATCGGAGTATCAAATTTTGTCTATGTGGCTTTCCGGATAAATATTAGAATATGTTAAAAAGTTCGACCGGATATAAATACCCAATTTTTCCCCTGTCGGGAAATTTCCAAGTGTTGGATTTTTCCATAGTTTAACGACGTTCTAAGTAGTGCAAGTAACGCGATGGTCCCTCTAGAAGACAACAAACCTTAACTCGATTATGTGACCGTCTTGAACTGCCCTTTGAACCTTCGGGTTTGGGGCAGTACGGCGTGCCACATGTGAGGCGTTGGCTTGACCCTTCTACGGCTGGACCGTTGGTACTGAGGCACGAACTGAATGTTGTTAGACTTATTTCATGTGTTGATGTTTCGGGAAAACTTGGGTGTTCGATTGTTCGATCGGAAAGTTTAACATTTTCTATTTATCTGGAATGGGATACAATAATTGGAATTCACAAAAGTTATGAGATAACTGAATGAATGTTGTAAATCTAGCAATTTAGTCTCACTTGATCGGTTACCACGGAATTTTGATGCGATCAAAAGTCCGTCGCAATCACGTAGCATACGCGGATACTCGCCGGGTAAACTTAATAGACAGCCTCGCTCCATAGCCCCGACCAAGTGAATGTAGGAGAACCCCGTCGCCGAAAGCATCCGTTCGGGTGCTCGCGGTGGCGGTGTTCCGCTTTGGTGCACTTCGTCGACGGTATCGGGGGTGCGGCCGCCTACTAAAGTTTGCGACGAGCATTCGATCAAAATGTCGGGAATCTTGTTGAATTGCCCGACTCGATATTGAAAAGAGTTTTCGATAATGAGACTAAAATGCGGGGTTTATAATTGTTAGGCATGTGATGTCTAAGGTATTCATTTGGTCAGGCATGTGATGTCTGAGATAGTTGCGGATTCCAACTGTTTTAGTTTTACACTTTTTTTTTCTGTGACCGTAAGTGTAATATGTGATATCGCCGGTTTCGTTGCTATATGTCAACGACAATTGGGATGCGCATATTTACTTACGTTGATGACATGTGATGTTTTGTGTTGCTGGATATGTTATATTGGATCGTCGTGTTTGAATAGCCGGGTTTTTTTAATGTGAGATGAGTGTTTTTCATTTTCATTCATGTAAAAACTTGTATGTAATATTCTTTTATTGGGGCGCTTCCAGGTTGCGGAAGTAGTCACCGTTTGTATATTATTTACTTTTCCGCACTAGGATAGACCCAAGGAGGGGAGCACAAGTAACCGGGTTCTGGAGTCCAGTGGGAGACCAACTCGAGGAGTCGAGTCCGGGTCTCCTAACTCTAGAATTGGTAGGGTTGCTTGCCGCTCTCGTAGGGGTCTAGGGGTGTGGGTTTGGCTATTCATCACGACCGTGGAATCCGTGTTTTATACTGGCTCGTATTGAAAACACGGACGTCCTAGTATATCCAATATTTCATATGATTCTTCTGCTACGATATCTGTGATGTGATCATGTGATGTTCTGTGATAGATACAGTATATAGTATATATGATATATTATATAGACGTTACTTATGTTTTACACCCGCGCTAGCCCTGCCCCGCTCTGCCGTTAGTTACCTAACCTAACGGTGCACGAGGGGACATCGAGGCGAACGCGGATGGCATAAGTGTACGTCGTATTTATCTGTGATGTTTAGGTAACTTAAATGATGGGACTTAATTAATGTGATTAATGAAATAAAAGAAACCTAAGATGTTGTAGAATCGAATTTCAAAATAAAACAGGTAGCTACAGTTCTTGCTTTGCACAGAGGTATATATGATATATCCTGCACCTTATTCAATGAGGAAAGGACCGAGATCCCTTCACCGGGAGTGACTCCTTTAGCAATAACTGGCAGATGCTACACATTCGGTTTGTCTTTTGATTGCTTTTAAGTGTTTTTGCTTTGCACAGTGATATATGTGATATATCCCGCACCTCATTCGACGAGGAAAGGACCGACGATCCCTTCACCGGGAGTGACTCCTTTAGCAAAACAAGAAAAGCCTCAAAAACACTCCATTTCAAAATTCATTCGATCCTACAACGATATCAAGTTCATTACGCAATAGGTTTTCAGAAAAACCTGTCGTAGCCCTCCGTCATTTCAGATAAGTCCTGTTTAGTATTTGTGCTGCGTTTGTTGACCTTGTCAAGGCGCAGTGTGCGGTAGCTAACCAGTATTTATCTGCTTATGCATATGATGCAGATTGGGTTAGGGTAGTCGTGCGGCCTTGTTGACCTTGTCAAGGGTCGTGCGGGTGGGTTTGATTCAATCAAGAAATGACGGGTTGAACTTGACTTGCGGTCTATGGTTTGTTGACCTTGTCAAGGTCATAGATCGTTCGGGGCAAAATACTATCGGGAATTTCAAGTGTTGAAATTTGCAATGAGATTGCATACCTTCTATGAGATAGTTGGATCCCGATACCCGCTGCGAGTAAGAGTTACTCCTGGGAGAGTTTTATACATTACAATTAGCCGATCAAGTAGGTGTCTAGAAAGGTGTTAACGGGGTTATGCCTCTGGGAAAACGAGGTTTACATTAATTAGGTTCGTGCGAAAGCACGGGGGACCTCCCTCAAAGTACCGACACTGGCCTGGCTGAAAGATTGGCGAACTTGTAGTGTGTAATTAATCCCGGCTAGTTTTTCCTTTTAGGGTTTGAAGGAAGATTTGATAAAAAGCAGTGGGAGCCATCCTGATTAGATAAAATAAAAACCAATCTATTCTTGCAAGAGCGCACGCTGAGTGTTTTCTTCTCTCTCTCTCCTGGTAGCGACCATATCACGCCTTAATCAAGATAATAAAATGGATTATTGACCGAACCCGCTTGTTATACTGAGCTGGGGAACGTTGGTCCCGCTCCAACTTATAATTGTTATAAGACAGAGCAGGAAATTGGGGAATACCAGATTTCCCGTGCCGCCCAAACGAAGAGAGTGCATGCTGATGCATCATCTTCGGGTGTGTTCATTACAGAGAACTGTTTCTCAGTATCCTCTACGTCCTGGGTATGTGATACCAGATCAGGATCCCAGATATGTAATCTGTTACATAGGGCTACAGCTAGGTAGAGAACTGAGAACGGGTGATAAGTTTCATGAGACAGAAAACGGGGCAAGAGTTGCAGCCAAGTCTGTTGGTCACTGTCACCCTGTATTACAAATACATTGATTCTGAACGAATGCTGTTAGATACCGAACCTGATATACAAAATCATATCAGTCTCTTTAGTAGTAAAGAAATGATAAAATTTTGTATTGTTGGATAATGTTTTGAACATTTCCTATATCAAAAATTGATCGGTTCAGGCACGTTATCTAAAAGCGTTGATGTTCTAAATCAAACTACAGTTTTTAGTATACAGAACACACACAAGAGGAAGAGTTCAGAACTGAACGAATCCTTCTTGAGGCATTGTAGACTAGGTCATATCAATGCGACCCGACTAGCTGAAGTTACATGTAGATGCATATTTAAATCAGTTTGAATTTACATCTTGTGAAACTTGCCAGTCATGTCACAGAGATAAGATGACCACAGCTCTGTTTATTGGAAACATCGAAAGAGTTAGTGAACTCTTGGGATGATACATGTTGATGTATGTAGGTCCCCTGTCTACACATGCCAAGACTGGTTCTTTATACTTCATTACGTTCTCTGATGATTTCTTTAGATTCAGACATATGTTCTTATTGAAACAGAAGTCCGAACCTTTTGAGATATTCACGGAATATAAGTTAGAAGTAGAGAACCAAAATACGGGTATAAGTATTATGTCCTATGATGGGATCAGGGAGGAGAATACTTGTGCATGGAATTCCTAGACTATTCTAAAGGAGAATGAGATTCTCTCTCAGCATTACTCCTCCGTATACACCATTGCACGATGGTATGTCGGGGCGGAGCAGATACACCCTATTTGATATGGTGTGCTCTATGATGAGTACTACTGAGTTACCTTTTTCCTTAAGGGGGTTATGCACTTGAGAAGTTGCATACCTATTGAATAGGGTTTCAATCAAATCAGTTGCCTACCACTCCATATGAGATATGGTATGGGAAGAGCCCATGTCTTAAGCTAGTTAAGATTTGGTGTTGTCCGGACTATGTCTAAAAGCAAAATCCGGACAAGCTCGAGGCAAGATCTGTTATGTACAACTGGAAAGGTTCCAGCTATACAAAATACAGCTGATGATTTGATAGAACCAAAGGATTCAGTAGATTCCAACGAACCTCAGCCTCTCCGCCGATCTAGTAGGGTTCCTCACCCACCTGAGAGATACTTCGATTTCTCGATGACAGTGGGAGCGAGGATTACATCATGAGATGATGACCCAACTAGTTTCGAGCTGGCCATCAGGAGTGAGACTCTGTAAGAATGGCTGGATGCTTAGCGATCTGAGATGGAATCCTTATACACCAACAAAGTATGGACTTTAGTTGCTATATCTGAAGGGTTAAATCCCCATCAGGAGCAAGTATATCTTGAGAAGATTACTTGGTGTACATGGAAGAGTTGAGACTTTCAAAGCTAGACTTGTTAAAGGTTTGCATAATTGACCAGATATGGATCATAATGAAACCTTTTTCTAAGGATCTATGCTTAAGTCCATCCAGATCCTACTTGTCATGGCTACATACCATGACTACGATATCTGGTGGTTGGGTGTCATGACTGCTTTTCTAAATGATGTTTTAGAAGAGTGCGTCTATAAGTACACAGCCAGAGGGCTTCGTAGACAGTGGGAGCAGCGGAAACGTGTGCAAGATGCTTTTTAGGATAAAGCAGGCATCGCGGAGTTAGAACATCTGTTTTGATGGATTAGTCAAAGAGTTTGACATCATCAAAATGGTAGATGAACCTTGTATAAACAAAAAGGTAGTAGGGAGTATGGTGGTGATCCTCGTAGAGTACGTGGATGACATACTCTTGATAAGAAAGGAGTTTCTTATGCTACGCTCGATCAATCTCCGTCTGTCACAATGATTCTCCATATAGGATCAAAATGATACCTCCTAAATCCTGAGTTTTGGATCTATGAGATAGATTTAATTGGATGTTAGGATTCTCACTAGTTGTAATGAGATGGTATCAATCGATCCTGGGGAGAATCACTGGAAGTGTTCCAGGGTGATAAACACGACTGAATGTCAGTCGCAGGCATTGTCTTTACCCTCAGTAAAAGGGACGGTATGTTGAAAGAGTTCCAAGCTGGATACCGTGACATACTAGACGATAAAGGCAGGATACATCGCTACTTAAGATGCTACCAAAGAGGCTGTTTGGGTGTATATTGGTTCATGAGATGAACTTAGTTCCTCCCATTGTGTGACAATGGAGTTGTGTCTTATGCCAAGGAACGTCCGTCCCATCAGTGATCCGGACATATTCTAAGGCAGTATCACTTGATCATGGAGATGGTTGATCTCCAAAGGATCGAGGTTAGGAGAGTAGACTCAGAGGACAAACACAGCGGATCCACTCACGAAAGGCCTTTTCCCAGAGAGAGACTTTTATGGGATGGTTGAGTATGAGATACTGCAACCACTGCTACAGATGGCCCTAGTGCAAGTGGGAGATTGTTAGTTATATGTATGCCCTAGAGGCCATTACTGTACATAGGATGTATATTGTAGTGGATGCTGGGACATATATAGGGAGGACTTTCTTGCTCGACATGATAGTATGCTATCTGGTTGAACTTTACCTTAACGTGTATACTGATTGTCTCTCTGTTACATGTTGGTAAAGCCCTTAGGATGTGTGCTTGACTACCTGGACTATGATGCGGATCATACTAGTGGGGACATGGTAGTCCATAAGTACATCCTTCAAAGTCCCTAGTCGTGGGTGTATCGAGACGGGGCATCGATATACCAGAGTAGACTAGCGTATACCTTCTCGACCCATACAGATGGGCGATGGATGATCCCATATCCATCGGTGTTTGACATCAGAGATGATATACGGGTGCTCAGTAGAGACTGGGTACACTGGACGGACTCGCCGAGAACTCCCAGATGGTATTATACCTCACGTCAGATGGCAGTTCTCTGGTGTCACTGGTACAGAGTAGTCTGTTGACCCGAGATCGTCATAGAGTCTCGTGTGGTTCCCACTTTGCTTTGATTTCCATCTTACCACATCCAAGAGGGCATGCAAAACGGTGGTTTTTGGGTACAGTCCCGAGTCACATGGAGGCAATGAGCGATAGGAGGGGATTCGTCTCTCCCGGTATAGGGGGTTGATGTTGTGCTGTGTTCGATTGGCTATAACAGGAAATCCCTGGCCAGGGTTGCTGAGATTTACTGGTAAGTGTTACCAGTAGTTTCTCGAATTGTTATAGACCTCATATCGACACGACTTATCGAGCTATTGGGGTCTGACGTTTACCACCCCTAGGCGAGATATGCGACATATCAGACGATCAGACCGGACTGTACGGTAGTGTTACTGGTTGGATTCAGTGGAGTGTGAGCGGGCTTGCTCGTCGATCTTCAGATCGCTCAATACCCGGGTGGCCGTTACGTTTAGCAGACCGCTTGCGGCTTGTGGATGTTTGATATGATCATCATCCGCTGCCGGCGTATTGACGAGTCTTTAGAGTCCTACACAGAGGTTTCCTGGCTCAAGCGAAACGAAATAGGAGCGCATATGAGATATGTGCGGGACCGAGAATAATACGAGTATATGATACTGTATTCGATTCTCGTGATGTGACATTGATCGGTTATATGTGATATAGCCGGGTTATCGGATCAAGTGTTGATTCGATAAGTTGTTACTAATGATACTAGCCGGTTATATGCGATATGACCGGATCGTTAAATCAAGTGTTGATTTAATGATTTAATGTATAATTATATATTTGATATATTACTTTGCATTAACTAGTATCGGTTCACTTTACAATGGATTTTCTCACTCGGATGTGCGCATTACATATGCGATATGATTTTGTGCACCAGATTGTATCATGTTTGATGATACATGCATTTTGGTTAAATGTAAAGAATTAAACCATGTTTTAAGTGGATAATTAGGGTTTTGATTTCCTTATTCATTTATTAATCTTTTTCTTTTTGAAAAAGGAAAAAGGAAATGAGAAAATGGTTGCTATTTTGTTTGTATTCTTTGAAGCTTCATGAACTTTGACCATAGCAACCATTTTGTCTTCTTATACAAACCCTAACCATTCATCTAACTTGAGTTAACTCTCTACAATTAACCATGGACTTGTTATGATAAGGTTTGATTATTCATTTCATTTTTAATTAACTTATCATAACTATTATCTTCTTCTTCTTCATTTTTCAAGTGAAGAAAACCAAGCTCCATCAATGGTGATTGATGGAAACTAGTGAGAAATCCAAAACTAAAGTCTACCCACTTCCTATTTCTTCATCCTCTACCTCTTGCCAAGTAGTAGAGTGTGTTTCCTTCACAAGTTATCATGGTTTGGTGAAGGTGGAGCTTGATCTAGTGATGCCTCGACGTAGATCATCTTCGGCACGAAGCCGACGACCTTGCCCGCTCGTTCTCCGATGAAGCCGACGCTAGAGCCCGGATTTTATTTGGACAGCCGAGGAGACTTCATTGCGGAGCTATGGAGGTGGAGAACCGGATCTACAAAGGTTGTATTTCCGTATCTCTTAGTTAAGTGTTAACTCGTTAGCTTTTTCGCCTAGATTTCTAGCAAACGATCCGTAGTTTAGGGTTTCTCGGCACCATAAAATTTGAATTTGGCATGATCGATGCCTTGTGAGACCTCACTAGGGTGCCTAGGAACCCTACATTGACACTGTCACTTCGCCTCGAGTGTGTTCCCACTGTACTTTGATTACTACCCTACCACGGCTCAAAGGAGTCGTGCAAACAAGTGGTAGTTGGGTGCAGTCCCGAAGCACTTGGAGGCAGTGACGGTTAGACAGGATTCGTCTCTCCCGGTATTAGGGGTTGACATCGTGCTGTGTCTAAGAGAGCCATTACACGAGTAGTCCCTGGCCAGGGCAAACGAGATATACTGGTAGGCTTCCAGTGTTATCTCAGGGTGTTTTGGGCTTCACTCCGACACGACTTGTACCGCTATTGGGGGACTGACGTTTACCGCCCCCTAGGCCCGCCATGCGATGTATCAGACGAACAGACCGGACTGTACGGAGAATATCACATTCAGGCTCAGTAGGAGTTCGGATGGGTTTTGCCTCGTCAGTTTTCTTGTCGGCATCTACCTGGGGACCGTTACGCACAGCTAGTGCCGCTTGCGGTCTGTTGTTAAACCCACTGCCAGCGTAGTGTCGAGTCTTTAGAGTCCCACACAGAAAGCTATTCGCCTTTAGGCAAAAGAGTAGAGGTCGCATGGTTTTGCGACAGGTCGCATGGTTTTGCGACAGGGTTCGGTCACATCCGTGCACTTGTGCACGTACAGTGTCCGGACAGTTCACACTAGCGGGCTTTGGTTTAAGCCAGATCCTAGTGTACCTTTTGGGATTGGATTTATCCAGTATGCATTCGTGTTCCTCGGAACGCGGATGCGGGTGTGTATGCACAGTTGACGGAGAGACAGAGGCAGAGGATTCTCATTAGGGTTGTTGACCGTTGACTGTTGACTATTGACTTTTTGCTCAACCCTAATGAGAATATGATATATATATATATATATTTAGCAATAATATTAATTAAGTATTATAGTGACATGGTTGCTGGAGGGTTGACTTTGTTGACTTGTTGACTTTGTTGACCGGTTGACTAGGTTGGACTAGTTGACCATCATCATCACAATGGTTGCCATTTTCATGCAAAGACTTTTGCTTGCTTGTTGTAGTTTGCAAAATGAGTGCATGGAAATGATATTGCCTTTGTCATGATATGAACCATCATATAATACTTGGTTGACATTAGAGCTAATGATGTTTTTGGATTATGAGAGGGTGAAAGACAAAAGAGAGGCTCATTCTTGCTTGACTTTTCTCTTTCTTGGTTTTGAGCTCTCATGCTCTTGCTCTCACCCTCTTTCTCTTGCTCTCTATCTTTAGTCTATGGTTCACTTGTCTCATGAGTTGAGAACCAAGAACCATAGATAAAATCCCATACAAACTCTTCTCTACTCACTCTAGTTCACAAGGTTTAGCAAACCGAGTGAACTAGTTTCTTCAAAGTTCGAAGAAGGAGCCAAAGGTTGAAGCTTTCAGGTGGATCTATCTTCGGCGCAAGGAGACGACGGGGAGAAGCCGTTTCGGACGACTACGAAGCTTGAAGACGAAGGAGTTCGAGAAAAAGAAAGGTATAACCCCCTAACCGAGTAGTTAGCAACTCGTAGTTAGGATGTTAGTTAGATGTTTAACAAAGATCCGGTTTTGAGTCCATGTTACCACTTCTAAGAAAATTGTTTTTCACCAAATCCCGCATGCCCGAAAGTACCGGGAGAGGTAGCATGGACTTACAGTGGTATCAGAGCCTAGTTAAACTCTATCTAACATGTTAGCAAAGCAGCTAGAAGATCGATCAAAGAAAAAGTCGCAAAACAAACCCCGATTTCATACTTGCTGTCGATTTTTTATGTTCTGTAAAAATAATAAATCATGCATCAAAAATTGACTCAGGGTTTTTAGAGTGCACTGTAGAAAGACGGTCCCCTGATCTCATCATTACGCCGCGGAAACGCGGCAATAGCTTGCTATTGCCGCGGTTCCGCGGCCGTCTTGGCTCCTCTCTGGTTGTTCTTTGCTACAGTGTGCTTATGGGGGTATTTTGGGATTTTTGGAATATATATTTTCTGCCCAGATTTTCCAGAACGAAATTTTTTTTTTGAGGTCCTGAAAATCCGTATTTTTGATCGAACTTCTAAAAGACTTAAGCAGACGGGTTTTTTCTGTGATGTGATATTTGTATTGAACGTCTACTAATCGCTATATGTCGATTAGTGGAGGTTATACAAATCTGTGATCTGTAATGTTGCTGGAATGTGTATATGAATATGTTGGATTGTCGCGGGTGAATAGCCGGGGGTTGTGAGACGAGAGTTTTCTTTTCTTTCAATTCATGTAAATTTGTAAATTGATGTAATAATTGTTTGTATGGCCGCACAACCGGGTCGGGGTTGTAGCCGTCATTGTATAATTTCTTTTTACTGTTTTTTCTCCTAGGATAGACCCATGGAGGGGGTGCATAAACTACCGGGTATGCCGAAGTGCCGAGTGGCCTACTCACGGGGTTGAGGGAGGTTGCTTCGCTTCGGGTACTTGGCGGGTAGTTTGCCGCACCCGTAGGGGTCTTGGGTGGGGTATTGGCTATTCACCGCGACCGTGTAATTTGCTTTTCGTTACAGGCTCGTACGAATTGCGGATTCCTAGTATATCCAATGTATTCATCTGAGATCTGAAATGGCTTTCATTGCAGTATATATCTATATATGATATTATTTAGGCGTTGCTTATGTTTTACAGCCGCGCTAGCCCAGCCCCCGCTCTGTCGTTAGTTAAGTAACCTAACGGGTAATGACGGGGCCCCTTGGCGAATGCGAATGGCATAAGCGTACGTCATATTTTGGTTGTTTTCTGCAATGGTAGGATTAAATGATGGGACGCATTAAAAGAACTAATGCAAGAATATCACGCATTAAAAGAACTAATGCAAGAAAATAAACCAAGTTAAAATCGTTGGAACACTTTCGAAAAACCACTCGGTTCTTTTCAAAACCAACTTTTAAATGCGGAGTTTGAGCCACTCCTTTTAAAAGCTATCATGGTTCCATCGATTATATCAAGTTCACTACGTTCACGGTTTCGCCAAAACCATTCGTAGCCCTCCGTCGTTTCAGTTAAATATTCAGTAGTATTCAAGCTATGTATTTTGACCTTCGCCAAGGCATAGTGATTGGTAGCTGCTGAATGTTTATCTGTAGCATAGATAGATGCGTTGGTTTGGGACAGTCGTACTACCATTTTGGCCTTCGTCAAGGGTATGTACGGGTGGGTTCAAATTAACCTGGATAATGACGGGTAGAACTTGACATGTGACTTATGATATTTTGGCCTTCGTCAAGGTCATAAGAGCATGGGGCAAAAATCCACATCGGGAGTTTCATAAGAACTGAAACTTGCTAGTGTTGCATACCATTTGGAGTGTGATGATTCTGGTAGGATTCCTTCAGTTTCGTCACGTGATGATATTTGGATCCCGATCCTACTGTGAGTATATGCTACTCCTCGGGAAATTTCTCACTTAACGATCAATGCTATAAACCAAGTAGGTGCCTAGAAAGGTGTTAGCGGGGCTACGCCCCCAGGGAAAAGAGGTTCTTGAATTAAGGAACTTCGCGAAAGCGTTGGAAAACCTCCCTCGAAGTACCGACACTAGCCTGGCTGAACGGTTAAGCAAGTATTGTACGGTGAGATTGATCCCGGCTAATTCTTCCTTTTTGGTTTAGAGGAGGGATTCGAGAGACAGTGGGAGCCATCCTGTTTAGACAAATTAAAAACCACTCTAAACTTGCAAGAGCATCATGCTGAGTGTTTTCTTCTCTCTCTCTTAATTGCAGCGACCAAGTGACCGCACCTAGGTTACATCTAGATAAAAATATGACTGAACCTGACTGTTATGACTGGCAAAGGTCTGTCCAGATGTCCATTACCCATGACAAGCTGGGACACCTCTTAACTAATCAAACCCCTGCTGTCTCAGGTCCAGTTTCCCCTGTCACGGATGTTTACATCCAAAGGACATCGGAAAAGGATTGTGCGAAAGCCAAGTGCCTCGTGTTAGCCTCAGTTGATGGTACAAACCAGGGGCAGCACGAGAAGATGGACTCAGTTTCTATCTTCCTCCATAACAAAGATTTATATGGAGAGCAATCTCGTATCGCAAGATATGAGACCTCGAACGAATTGCTTCAAGCGAGGTTGGTTGTCGGGTCATCTGTAAGGGACAACGTCCTTACAGAGACCAGCTATTTTAAGCTCACGGACCTGGAGACCACGTTGAAGAATGGGTCAAGTACTGACTTAATTCTACAGTCCCTGCCCTCTGCTTATACCCTGAAAGAAACCAGGGAAGAAAAAGGAAAAGCAAGGGCAAAAGTTTCAGGACTGGATATAGTAAAAGAGGGACGTTCCTATTGTAACGGGAATGAACAATGGCAGAAAGATTGCAGGGCTTGCAAAGCCAGTAGCCAGAATTCGAAGCATGTTGTGGCTTCGGCTTCGAGTGTGTTTGTAATAGAGAACTGTTTGTCAGTTAACCCTACTTCCTGGGTATTGGATACCGGATCAGGATCTCATATCTGTAATTCGTTACAGGCTCTGAGAAACCGTAGGGTTATCAGGAAAGGTGATATGACTCTCAGGGTTGCTAACGGAATGAGCATGGATGCTGTATCCGTAGGGGAATATCACCTAGGACTGACAACTGGGCAGCTATTGATTCTGCGTAACTGTTTGTATGTACCAGGTGCGATTTGTAATATCATATCTGTATCCTTACTTTCTAAGGAAGGATATGATTTTGCTTTTGTAAGCGATGTAGTAAACATCCACCTAAATCAAGTACTGATTGGGTCAGGTACATTAAATAACGGTATATACGTATTGAATCAAGCTCAGATATTCAGTGTCCAGAACACACTTACAAGAAAGTCTCCAGAATTAAATCAGGCTTTCTTATGGCATTGTAGACTGGGTCACATCAATGAGACACGGTTGACTAAGTTACATAAAGAAGGATACTTGGATCCGTTCGAGTACCAGTCTTATGCCACTTGTGAATCTTGTTTCATGGGAAAGATGACAAAGACTCCATTCACTGGACACGGAGTAAGAGCGAGCGAGCTCTTGGGACTCATACACAGTGATGTGTGTGGTCCAATGTCTACACATGCGCGAAGTGGTTATTCATACTTCATTACTTTCACAGATGATTTCTCTAGGTATGGACATGTCTTCTTAATGAAGCACAAATCTGAGGCCTTTGGGAAATTTCAAGAATACAAGAATGAAGTTGAAAAACAAACCGGCAAAAGTATCAAGATTCTAAGATCGGATCGAGGTGGAGAATACTTGAGTGCCGAGTTTCTGGACTACTTAAAAGAGAATGGAATTCTCTCTCAACTTACTCCTCCATACACACCACAACACAACGGTGTATCGGAAAGGCGGAATCGGACCCTATTGGATATGGTTCGTTCCATGATGAGTAAGGCTGAGTTACCGCAATCTTTCTGGGGTTATGCACTAAACACAGCTGCATATCTCTTGAACAAGGCTCCAACCAAGACTGTGCCTACCACCCCATATCAAATGTGGAGTGGGCAGAAACCCTGTCTTAAGTACCTAAAGACATGGGGATGTCCAGCTTTTGTTAAAAAGCAGCATGCAGACAAACTCGAGGCACGCTCAGTACTGTGTAAGTTTATGGGATACCCAAAGAACTCCAGGGGGTATTTTTTCTATTACGCAGAGGAACAAAAGGTTTTTGTTTCTCGTCATGCCCACTTTCTGGAACATCAGTTTTTAGAAAAAGGAAACAGTGGGAGCGCAATAGAACTGGAAGAAATTCCAGAACCACAAGCTATTACTGAAAGCTTGGAAGAGCCAGTAGTTTCAGGAGAACCGGACATTCCTGCGCCACTCCGCAAGAGTAGTAGGCAGTCTCATCCGCCCGAGAGATACTACGGTTTTCTCATAGACGGGGATAGAGAGGATTGCACCATGGATTATGGTGAGCCTACTAGCTTCCAGCAAGCCATTCAGAGCGGTGACTCGGTAAAATGGCTGGATGCAATGCGGAACGAGATGGAGTCCATGTACACCAACAAAGTTTGGACTTTGGACTTTGCTCCATAAGGGGTAAAACCCGTAGGCTGCAAATGGATCTTCAGAAAGAAGATTGGTGTAGATGGGCAGGTTGAAACCTATAAAGCTAGGCTCGTTGCAAAGGGTTTTCATCAAAGACCTGGTTTGGACTATGACGAGACCTTTTCTCCGGTAGCCATGCTTAAATCCATTCGGATCCTTCTTACCATTGCTGCCTTCCACGATTATGAGATCTGGCAGATGGACGTAAAGACGGCTTTCCTAAATGGAAATTTGGAAGAGTGCGTCTATATGGATCAGCCAGAGGGATTCATTCAGAGTGGGAGCAGCGGTAAAGTGTGCAAGTTGCTCAAGTCCATCTATGGACTTAAGCAGGCATCGCGGAGTTGGAACATCTGCTTTGATGATACTGTCAAAGAATTCGACTTTGTCAAAAACCCAGATGAACCATGCATTTACAGTAAGATTGTAGGGAGAAATGTGGTATTCCTCGTCTTGTACGTCGATGACATTCTCCTAATAGGAAATGATATTCCTATGCTACAGTCAGTCAAAGGATTCTTGTCACAGAGGTTCTCCATGAAGGACCTGGGCGATGCCAACTACATTCTGGGGATCCAGATCTATCGTGATAGATCTAAAAGGATGTTGGGACTTTCACAGTCGAGGTACATCGACACCATACTGAAACGATTCAGTATGGAAGATTCCAAGCGCGATAATCTACCGGCTTGTCACGGAATCACCCTCTCCAAAGAGATGTCTCCCAAGACTGATTTGGATAGGGCTCGCATGTCATCAATACCCTACGCATCTGCGGTAGGCTCTATTATGTATGCGATGTTATGTACCAGACCAGATGTAGCATACGCATTGAGCGTTGTAAGCCGGTATCAGTCGAACCCAGGGGAGAAACACTGGATAGCAGTAAAGAACATTCTCAAGTACCTGAGAAGGACTAAGGAGATGTTCTTGGTGTATGGCAGAAAAGACCTCCAGATTGAGGCCTTTGCTGACTCCAGCTTCCAGAGTGATAAGGATGACTCCAAGTCCATGTCGGGTTATGTCTTTACCCTCAATGGAGGGGCGGTTTGCTGGAAGAGTTCCAAGCAGGAAACCGTTGCTGACTCAACTATGGAAGCGGAGTACATAGCTGCTTGCGATGCTGCAAAGGAAGATGTCTGGATGAAGAAGTTCCTCACGGAACTTCAGGTGGTTCCTACCAGTGTTGATCCAATACCACTGTATTGTGACAACAACGGCGCTATAGCTTTAGCGAAGGAACCCAGGTCCCATCAGAAGTCCAGGCATATTTTGAGGCGGTACCACCTGATCAGGGAGATCGTTGATCGCCAGGAGATCGAGGTGAAGAGAGTAAATACGGAAGATAACACTGCTGATCCACTCACGAAGGCCTTACCCCAAACTCAGTTCGAGCGGCTGATCGAGATGATAGGTCTTCGATACGCCAGTACATGGCCTTAGTGCAAGTAGGAGATTGTTAGTGTATATGCCCTAGAGGCCATTACTGTATCATACTAGTATGTATATTACTTAATGGAAGCTTGGGATATTCACCTTGTATTGACAATCTTGCTCAAAATGGTAGTATGCTACTTGGTTTGTTTCTACTTCAATGTGTACATGTGTTTATTTTTAGTATATCGCCTATACACATTAGTGGAGCCCTTAGGATCTTTGCTTGATTACCAGCGTTGTGATGGCGGTCACACTAGTGGGGCTGGGTAATCTATAAGCACATCCTTATGCAGGTCCCTGGTCGCAGGACTATCGAGACAGGGCATCGATACTCCGGAGTAGACTAGCGCATGCGCTTCTCATCCCAGTGTGGGAGACGGTCTGTCCCACAGCCGTCGGTACGTCGTACTTGAGATAGTATGCGGGTGCTCGTTGGGTTACGAGTACACTGGACAGGACTCGTCGGGAACTGACTAGTTTGTATTATGCCTATCGTCAGTTATCAGTTCCCAGGTGACTTGAGTACAGCTTAGTCCGCTGACTTGACACTGTCACTTCGCCTCAAGTGTGTTCCCACTGTACTTTGATTACTACCCTACCACGGCTCAAAGGAGTCGTGCAAACAGGTGGTAGTTGGGTGCAGTCCCGAAGCACTTGGAGGCAGTGACGGTTAGACAGGATTCGTCTCTCCCGGTATTGGGGGTTGACATCGCGCTGTGTCTAGGAGAGCCATTACACGAGTAGTCCCTGGCCAGGGCAAACGAGATATACTGGTAGGCTTCCAGTGTTATCTCAGGGTGTTTTGGGCTTCACTCCGACACGACTTGTACCGCTATTGGGGGACTGACGTTTACCGCCCCCTAGGCCCGCCATGCGATGTATCAGACGAACAGACCGGACTGTACGGAGAATGTCACATTCAGGCTCAGTAGGAGTTCAGATGGGTTTCGCCTCGTCAGTCTTCTTGTCGGCATCTACCTGGGGACCGTTACGCACAGCTAGTGCCGCTTGCGTTCTGTGGTTAAACCCACTGCCAGCGTAGTGTCGAGTCTTTAGAGTCCCACACAGAAAGCTATTCGCCTTTAGGCAAAAGAGTAGAGGTCGCATGGTTTTGCGACAGGGTTCGGTCACATCCGTGCACTTGTGCACGTACAGTGTCCGGACAGTTCACACTAGCGAGCTTTGGTTTAAGCCAGATCCTAGTGTACCTTTTGGGATTAGATTTATCCAGTATGCATTCGTGTTCCTCGGAACGCGGATGCGGGTGTGTATGCACAGTTGACGGAGAGACAGAGGCAGAGGATTCTCATTAGGGTTGTTGACCGTTGACTGTTGACTATTGACTTTTTGCTCAACCCTAATGAGAATATGATATATATATATATATATATATATATATTTAGCAATAATATTAATTAAGTATTATAGTGACATGGTTGCTGGAGGGTTGACTTTGTTGACTTGTTGACTTTGTTGACCGGTTGACTAGGTTGGACTAGTTGACCATCATCATCACAATGGTTGTCATTTTCATGCAAAGACTTTTGCTTGCTTGTTGTAGTTTGCAAAATGAGTGCATGGAAATGATATTGCCTTTGTCATGATATGAACCATCACATAATACTTGGTTGACATTAGGGCTAATAATGTTTTTGGATTATGAGAGGGTGAAAGACAAAAGAGAGGCTCATTCTTGCTTGACTTTTCTCTCTCTTGGTTTTGAGCTCTCATGCTCTTGCTCTCACCCTCTTTCTCTTGCTCTCTCTCTTTAGTCTATGGTTCACTTGTCTCATGAGTTGAGAACCAAGAACCATAGATAAAATCCCATACAAACTTTTTTCTACTCACTCTAGTTCACAAGGTTTAGCAAACCGAGTGAACTAGTTTCTTCAAAGTTCGAAGAAGGAGCCAAAGGTTGAAGCTTTCAGGTGGATCTATCTTCGGCGCAAGGAGACGACGGGGAGAAGCCGTTTCGGACGACCATCGAAGCTTGAAGACGAAGGAGTTCGAGAAAAAGAAAGGTATAACCCCCTAACCGAGTAGTTACCAACTCGTAGTTAGGTTGTTAGTTAGATGTTTAACAAAGATCCGGTTTTGAGTCCATGTTACCACCTCTAAGAAAATTGTTTTTCACCAAATCCCGCATGCCCGAAAGTACCGGGAGAGGTAGCATGGACTTACAGTAGACTGGGTCACATCAATAAGAGAAGGTTAACTAAGTTACATAGAGAAGGATATTTGAATCCGTTCGAATATCAATCTTATGATACTTGTGAATCTTGTCTCATAGGAAAGATGACAAAATCTCCGTTTACTGGACACGGCGAAAGAGCAAGCGAGCTCTTGGGACTCGTACACAGTGACGTGTGCGGTCCAATGTCTACACATGCGCGGTCCAATGTCTACACATGCGCGAGGAGGTTATTCCTACTTCATTACTTTTACGGATGATTTCTCTAGGTATGGATATGTCTTCTTAATAAAGCATAAATCCGAGGCCTTTGAGAAATTCCAAGAATACAAGAATGAAGTGGAAAACCAAACCGGCAAAATTATCAAGACACTGAGATCTGATCGAGGTGGTGAATACTTAAGTGCCGAGTTCCTGGGTTATTTAAAAGAGAATGGAATTCTCTCTCAGCTTACTCCTCCATACACACCACAACATAACGGTGTATCGGAGAGACGGAACCGAACCCTATTGGATATGGTTCGTTCCATGATGAGTAACGCTGAGTTGCCGCAATCATTCTGGGGATATGCACTAGAATTAGCTGCATACCTTTTAAACCGAGTTCCAACCAAGACTGTGCCTACCACACCATATCAGATGTGGAGTGGGAAGAAACCCTGTCTTAAGTATCTTAAGACATGGGGATGTCCAGCTTTTGTAAAGAAGCAGCATGCGGACAAGCTCGAAGCACGCTCAGTAAAATGCAAATTTGTGGGATATCCAAAGAACTCCAAGGGATATTATTTCTATTACGTAGATTCTCTTCATGCCTGCTTCTTGGAAACTGAGTTTTTAGAAAATCAGAAGAGTGGGAGCGCAATAGAACTAGAAGAAATTCCAGAACCACAAGCTATTACTGAAACCTTGGTAGAACTAGAAGGTTCAGGAGAACAGGACATCCCAACACCACTCCGCAGGAGTAGTAGGCAATCTCATCCGCCCGAGAGATACTACGGTTTTATCATAGACGGGGATAGAGAGGATTGCACTATTGACTATGATGAGCCTACTAGCTTCCAGCAAGCCATTCAGAGCGGTGACTCAGTAAAATGGCTGGATGCAATGCGGACCGAAATGGAGTCCATGTACACTAACAAAGTATGGACTTTGGACATTGCTCCAGATGGGGTAAAACCCGTAGGATGCAAATGGATCTTCAAAAAGAAGATTGGTGTAGATAGACAGGTTGAAACCTATAAGGCTAGACTTGTTGCAAAGGGTTTCCGTCAAAGACCTGGTTTGGACTATGACGAAACCTTTTCTCCAGTGGCTATGCTCAAATCCATTCGGGTCCTTCTTGCTAGTGCTGCCTTCCACGATTATGAAATCTGGTAGATGGACGTAAAGACGGCCATTCTAAAAGGTAATTTGGAAGAGTGCGTCTATATGGATCAGCCAGAGGGATTCATTCAGAGTGGGAGCAGCGGTAAAGTATGCAAGCTGCTTAAGTCCATTTATGGACTAAAGCAAGCATCGTGGAGTTGGAACATCTGTTTTGATGATGCTATCAAAGAATTCGACTTTATCAAAAATCCAGATGAACCATGCATATACAGTAAGATTGTAGGGAGAGCTCTAGTATTCCTCGTCTTGTACGTGGATGACATTCTCCTAATAGGAAATCATATTCCTATGTTACAGTCAGTCAAAAGATTCTTATCATAGAAATTCTCCATGAAAGACCTGGGTGATGCCACCTACATTCTGGGAATCTGGATGTATCGTGATAGATCAAAAAGGATGTTGGGACTTTCGCAGTCCAGGTACATAGACACCATAGTGAAGAGATTCAAAATGGATGATTCTAAGCGCGATAACCTACCGGCTTGTCACGGAATCACCCTCTCCAAAGAGATGTCTCCCAAGACTGATTTGGAAAGGGATCGCATGTCGATTATACCCTACGCTTCTGCGGTAGGCTCTATAATGTATGCGATGTTATGTACCAGACCAGATGTAGCATACGCATTAAGCGTTGTAAGCCGGTATCAGGCAAACCCAGGGGAGAATCACTGGATAGCAGTAAAGAACATTCTCAAGTACCTAAGGAGGACTAAGGAGATGTTCTTAGTGTATGGCGGAAAAGACCTCCAGATGGAGGCCTTTGCCGACTCCGGCTTCCAGAATGACAAGGATGACTCCAAGTCCATGTCGGGTTATGTCTTTACCCTCAATGGAGGGGCGGTCTGTTGGGAGAGTTCCAAGCAGGAGACCGTTGCTGACTCAACAATGGAAGCGGAGTACATAGCTGCTTGCGATGCCGCAAAAGAAACTGTCTGGATGAAGAAGTTCCTCACAGAACTTCAAGTGGTTCCTACCAGTGTTGATCCAATACCTCTGTATTGTGACACCAACGGCGCTATAGCTTTAGCAAAGGAACCCAGGTCCCATCAGAAGTCCAGACACATCTTAAGGCGGTATCACCTGATCAGGGAGATCGTAGATTGCCGGGAGATCGAGGTGAAGAGAGTAGAGATGGAGAATAACATTGCTGATCCATTCACAAAGGCCATTCCCCAGACGCAGTTCGAGAGGCTATTCGAGATGATAGGTCTATGATATGCCAGCTCATGGCCCTAGTGCAAGTGGGAGATTGTTAGTGTATATGCCCTAGGGGCCATTATTGTATCATACTTGCATGTATATTACTTAATGGAAGCTTGGGATATTCACAGTTGTATATGCAATCTTGCTAAACATGGTAGTATGCTACTTGGTTTGAGTCTACTTTAATATGTGCATATGTTTCTTGTTACGTATCACTTATACATATTAGTAGAGCCCATAGGATCTTTGCTTGATTACCAGCGTTGTGATGGCAATCACACTAGTGGGGGCTGGGTAGTCTGTTAGCAACATCCTATACAGGTCCCTGGTCGTTGGATTATCGAGATAGGGCATCGATATTCCGGAGTAGACTAAGTGTGTACGCTTCTCATCCCAGTTAGGGAGATGGTCTGTCCCACAACCATCAGTACGGCGTACTGGAGATAGTATACAGGTGCTCGTTAGGTTACGGGTACACCGGACGGGACTCGCAGAGGAACTGTTGGTTGGTATTATACCCATCGTCAGTTAAACAGTTCCCAGGTGACATGAGTACAGCATAGTCCACAGACTTGACACTGCTACTTCGCCTCTAGTGTGTCCCACTGTTCTTAGATTGCTATCCTACCACGGCTCAAAGGAGTCGTCCAAACAGGTAGCAGTTGGGTGCAGTCCCGAGCACTTCGAGGCAATGGCGGTTAGACAGGATTCGTCTCTCCCGGTATTGGGAGTTGATATCGCGCTGTGTCAGAGAGCCATTACGCAAAGTCCCTGGCCAGGGCAAGCGAGATTTACTGGTAGGTTTCAGTAGTTTCTCAGGGTGTAATGGCTACGCTCCGACACGACTTATACCGCTATTAGGGGACTGACGCTTGCCGCCCCCTAGGCTCGATATGCGATAGTCTTAGACGAACAGACCGGACTGTACGGAGATTGTCACGTCAGACTCAGTAGGAGTTCGGATGGGTTTCCTCATCGGCCTTCTTATCGACATCTACCTGGGGACCGTTACGTACAGCTAGTGCCGCTTGCGGTCTGTGGTTAAAGCCACTGCCAGCGTAGTGTCGAGTCTTTAGAGTCCCACACAGAGGGTTTCCCTCCTCTAGGCGAAACGATATAGAGGTCGTATGGTTTTACGACAAGGGTTCGGACGCGTACGTGTGTTTACGCACGTACGACGTTCGGACAATTTTTACTAGCCGGCTTTGGTTTAAGCCAGATTCTAGTATCGGGTTATTGGATTTATACAGTCTAAAGTTTTTCCGTGTTTTCACGGATTGTAGGGGCGTTCTCGTAATTTGTCGAGAAGCTTGTAGAAGGATGATGACATGGAGGGTAAGGTGGCATTAGCATTTAATGAATTTGTGACTCACTTAGTTGAATCATTCAAGTGAGTTAATGAAGCATTTATTGCTTAATGACTCACTTGATGACTCATTGTATCAATTTAATGAAGCATGATGATAATGCATTTTGATTTATTCATTTTGATTTTCTTATGCTTCATTATATATTAGAAGTGAGAAGCTTTTTCATTCATTCTAATACTCATCTTCTCTTTCCTCAAGCTCTCTCTTGAAACCCTAATCCTTCCCTCTCATGTGTTGAGATCAAGGATTATCTAGACTAATACATCCATAACGTCACTCTATATCACCTAGGTAGCTTAGATTAGCACTTTGAGCAACCTAGTTATCTCAAGTTAGAGATCAAGCTTGGCGTAGGAGCTCTTGGGTGGATCGTCTTTGACTCGAGGAGACCGTTGAGGTGCCGATATTCTAAGGAGCCTACGAGGAGTGGAGGACAACGATGAAGCCCAAAGGACAAGTAACGTGAGGTATAACTTCGAATCCGAGTAGTTAAACCTCTCGTAGTTTGCTAGTAACGGTTTAGACACGATTCATGAGCTAAAGTCCGTGTTACGAAGCTTTGATAATCGTTTTTCATATATTCCACCTCCACGCAAGTTCGTGGGGTGCGTGACATGGAATTTCATCTCCTTCATCTTCCTCAAGCTTACAACCCTCTCCTTCCACCCCTAGATCCATCTCCTAACAATCCCCAAAACCCTGCACACCTTTCATAAAAATTAATCCCCTCTTCAACCTCTATACATGGGACCAAGAAAAATTATGTTTTGATGATCTTGGGGATTCATGGGTGCTATATGAGGTAATCCCTTCACTAATTGGGTAGTTTTTCATTTACTTTAGTATTCATATGTGTTTAGATGTGATATTGTGAAGATTAGTGAACATTGGGAAACCCTAGTGAAGGTTTGAGTGTTGTTTGAAATTGGTGATGTTAGAGGCTGTTAACTAGACTTGGGTGCTGTTTAAGGACCTGGACCAGACCTTAGAAACCCCAAAATACGGATTTAGAAACCCCGACATCGGATAAATGTGTGATTTTAGAGGGTATTTTGGAATCTGGAGCAACCCGGGGATACTAGAAATGATTTTGGGATTACTGGGAGTCGTGCAGGCACCTAGGAAGCTACCACCAAGACCTGAGCCCCAAACCCCAACCCATGGCCGCAGATTTAATCATTCTGGCCGCAATTTGCGGCCAGAGTAGGGTAGAATTGTTCCAGTTTTGTTCCATGGCTCCTTTTGCACTAAATTAGACCCCTCCTATATGCAGTTTTGGCTAATTGTCACCTGGGAAAAATCTGGAAGCATTTTGGTGTGTTTTAGGCTATGTTTTCCGTATTTTAAAATGCACTTTCTTGATATTTGGATTTGTATTTGATTGTCGGGTGTTTGTACATCGACAACAGGGGTTGTTTGATTGATTTGCACGTTTAGGCCATAGGTTCTAACCTATGAGCACGTTGTGCGCCGTATCGGTTTTCTGCCTCGATTTTAATACGTATTGCGATTGTTGATTATTGTAGGTACCTTCGCGTGGATTCCGAGGCGACGGAGCGTGGCGTCATCGACTTCGGAAAGCAGGAAGCAAGGTGAGTAGATCTATATCTACCGGGGAAGTCGGGTGGATGGCGTATAGCACCCCCGCAAACTTTTGATGGAAAACCGATTTATAGAATATGGTTAGGAAACCTAGATTAGGAAACTAGGGTTAGAATGAGATAGCTATGAAACCATATTAGAAACTAGTGGATAGTTAGAAGTGATATGTTACTACTGTCGTAGGATGACGTTTAGTGATATTACCACTTAGGGTATTGTAGGACTAGATAGTCGATCTAGATGCGTCATCCGAACCATACATTTTTCTAAACCAAAGAATCGTATGTATCTTTTAAATGTATACCTTGAGGGATGTTACGGATTTTAAAATGATACCTTTTCCTTAAAAACACCGTAACCCCTATTTTCAAAACTACGATTCACTTCCTTAAAAATCTAATTGTATGGTTCGGGTGTGTTTGTTAGATTAGATAGTTGTACTTAGTATAGATAGCATGTTTATGTAAATCGACATGATATGAGACATAAATGCGATGAAAGAATACAAGACGAATTTGATGATATGATGAGATGATGATATGATATGATGGTATACGGATACGAGTCGATCGAGATGATTTATACCCTGCCGGTCCCCTGATATGAGATTATTGCAGATGCGACCTGGGACATAGGTATATAGGGTTATATATATATATATAGAATTTTGTGAATCATGGATGATAGGCCGTATATGATATTAGGCCGTACCCTCATTTGTCGTATACGATGATAGGATCCCTTTTAGTATAATGCCGCCGCACGATGATATTCCGTGCGTGATGAGTTTGACTTGTTGATTGATCCTTACCCTTGACTAGAGGTTTCCGTACGATGGATTATACCGTACGCGATGTTACTGGGCTAGATGCCGATTGATAGATTCATCGACTCGGACATATGATAGTTACGTATACCTTATAGCTTTTAGCTGATGATTTACCTTGTGTTGCATTCATGATATTGTTATTGCATCGCATATACCTGTGATAGTACACCTGCACCATTATCGATGATGCGTATGTCACACATACATAGTTTATAGGCTCACACACTTCATCATCGATAATTGCCATGTCACTACACAGTAGGGTTGCTGCATCATGACATATACATTGATATACTCATACTTGCGGATATACACATTTGTATATCCATATTCGTGCACATATACATTGATATATTCATACTTGCGGATATACACATTTGTATATTCATATTCGTGCACATATACATTGATATATTCATACTTGCGGATATACACATTGTATATCCATATTCGTGCACATATACATTGATATATTCATACTTGCGGATATACACATTTGTATATCCATATTCGTGCACATATACATTGATATATTCATACTTGCGGATATACACATTTGTATATCCATATTCGTGCACATATACATTGATATATTCATACTTGCGGATATACACATTGTATATCCATATTCGTGCACATATACATTGATATATTCATACTTGCGCATATACATATTGTACCTACATAGATAACTGATTTTATTGGGAGATTGGGAACCGCATGTTATATTTTAAAAACAGGAATCATTTTGAAAGAGTGGTTTCCCCTTAATATGTCATATCACTGTTCCAGGTTGCATATATATTGATATGCTTACATTTCTGTTATATGTCGCATACATCATGCTCTACGCATTTTACGCATTGAGATATGCTGTTTTTATGAGATTTCTGGATTTGAGAACCGTGGCTATTTCATAAGGAAGCATGTACTGTTTTAAAAACCCGGTTTCTCTTGATATGATATTTCAGTGCGTCCACCATGCGTTTTCTCGGTTCTGAGAGTGGCATGTGAAACCCGATTCGAGGAGCGGTAGGCACCGTCTGCGGGTACATGGTGGACCCGGTGAGGTACCCCAGGGCAAGAAGACTCGTATATGTTAGACGGTGAGCCCGGCAGGGGGAGCACTACCTACCGGTGATAGTATGTGGACTCGGAGGTTATCCGGAGGATACCGACCGGAGTAGCGAGATGGATATGAGGGCCGACCAGGGTGTGCGGTGCCTGAGGGACGATCTGAGGATGCAGCGCCTGAGATATATGAAGATTTACGTGCCGATGCTGGGCACTGTTTGTTGGATATAGTGCCCTCAAAGTCAATTATTGGATCGCAGGTACGTGATTGCAATGATTTAGGGAGGACCTATACCGATATGAAAGTCTTACTCGAGATGATAGTATGCTATCTGGTTTGTCCTTATCATCATGATAGAGCCCATAGGATTCTTGCTTGACTGCCAGCAGTATGATGGCGATCATATATGGGGGAGCTGGGGTCTATAAGCACATCCTTAAAGTGTCCCTATATTAGTGTATATGCCCTAGAGGCCATTACTGTATCATACTAGTTTGTATATTACTTAATGGAAGCTTGGGATATTCACCTTGTATATACAATCTTGCTCAAAATAGTAGTATGCTACTTGGTTTGTTTCTACTTCAATGTGTACTTGTGTTTATTTTAGTATATCACCTATACACATTAGTGGAGCCCTTAGGATCTTTGCTTGATTACCAGCGTTGTGATGGCAGTCACACTAGTGGGGATGGGTAATCTATAAGCATATCCTTATGCAGGTCCCTAGTCGCAGGACTATCGAGACAGGGCATCGATACTCCGGAGTAGACTAGCGCATGCGCTTCTCGTCCCAGTGTGGGAGACGGTCTGTCCCACAGCCGTTAGTACGTCGTACTGGAGATAGTATGCGGGTGCTTGTTAGGTTACGAGTACACTGGACATGACTCGTCGGGAACTGATCGGTTGGTATTATACCTATCGTCAGTTATCAGTTCCCAGGTGACATGAGTACTGCTTAGTCCGTTGACTTGACACTATCACTTCGCCTCGAGTGTGTTCCCACTGTACTTTGATTACTACCCTACCATGGCTCAAAGGAGTCGTGCAAACAGGTAGTAGTTGGGTGCAGTCCCGAAGCACTTGGAGGCAGTGACGGTTAGACAGGATTCGTCTCTCCCGGTATTGGGGGTTGACATCGCGCTGTGTCTAGGAGAGCCATTACATGAGTAGTCCCTGGCCAGGGCAAGCGAGATATACTGGTAGGCTTCCAGTGTTATCTCAGGGTGTATTGGGCTTCACTCCGACACGACTTGTACCGCTATTAGGGGACTGACGTTTACCGCCCCCTAGGCCTGCCATGCGATGTATCAGACGAACAGACCGGACTGTACGGAGACTGTCACATTCAGGCTCAGTAGGAGTTCAGATGGGTTTCACCTCGTCAGTCTTCTTGTCGGCATCTACCTGGGGACCGTTACGCACAGCTAGTGCCGCTTGCTGTCTGTGGTTAAACCCACTGCCAGCATAGTGTCGAGTCTTTAGAGTCCCACACAGAAAGCTATTCGCCTCTAGGCAAAAGAGTAGAGGTCGCATGGTTTCGCGACAGGTCGCATGGTTTTGCGACAGGGTTCGGTTACATCCGTGCACTTGTGCACGTTTAGTGTCCGGACAGTTAACACTAGCGGGCTTTGGTTTAAGCCAGATCCTAGTGTACGTTTTGGGATTGGTTTTATCCAGTATGTATTCGTGTTCCTCGGAACGCGGATGCGGGTGTGTATGCACAGTTGACGGAGAGATAGAGACAGAGGATTCTCATTAGGGTTGTTGACCGTTGACTGTTGACTATTGACTTTTTGCTCAACCCTAATGAGAATATCATTTATGATTAACAATAATATTAATTAAGTATTATGGTGACATGGTTGTTGAGGGGTTGACTTTGTTGACTTTGTTGACCGGTTGACTAGGTTGGACTAGTTGACCATCATGATGACAATGACTATCATTTCATGGTAAAGACTTTTCACTTGCTTGTTCTCTTGTGCAATATGAGTGCATGAAATGATTTAGCCATTTTGACTTGAACCATTTTACACAATACTTGATTACTATTTTTGTGATGATGGTTTTGGATTATGAGAGCTAACTGAGAAAAGGCTTTCTCATTCTATCATTTTCATTCTCTCTCTTGTTCTTGAGCTCTCATCTTCTTTCTCTTGCTCTCCCTCTCTTTGTCTATGGTTCACTTGTCTCATGTGTTGAGAACTAAGAACCATAGAGAAAATCCCAACACACTCTTCTCTACTCACTCTAGTTCATAAGGTTTAGCAAACCAAGTGAACTAGTTTCTTCAAAGACCGAAGAAGAAGCCAAAGGTAGAAGCTTTCAGGTGGATCGATCTTCGGCGCAAGGAGACGACGGGGTGAAGCCGATCCGGACAACCATCGAGGCTTGAAGACGAAGGAGTTCAAGAAAGAAAGGTATAACCCCCTAATCGAGTAGTTAACAACTCCTAGTTAGGTTGTTAGTTAGATGTTTAACCAAGATCCGGTTTTGAGTCCATGTTACCGCCTCTAGAAAATTGTTTTTCACCTAATTCCGCATGCCCGAAAGTACCGGGAGAGGTAGCATGGACTTACAGTGGTATCAGAGCCTAGTTAAACACTACCTAACATGTTAGCATAGTAACTAGAAATTCGATCGGAGAAAAAGTCGCGAAATACACCCGGATTTCAAACTTTCTGTCGATTTTCAAAGTGCTGCAAAAATTATTTGAGATATACCAAAAATCGACTCAGGGTTTTTAGAAGAAACTGCAAAAATTCGACCCACTGAATCGATCAACGCGCCGCGTTTCCGCGGCCGAGTTGACTCGGTCGTGGGGTTTTATTTTTGCAGTTTGTTCATAGGGGTATTTTGGGATTTTTGGAATATGTATTTTTTGCCCAGATTTTCCAAAACAAAAATTTTGTGTTTGGGGCCTGAAAATCCGTATTTTTTATCGAACTTCTAAAAGACTTAAGCTGACGGGTTTTTCTGTGATGTGATATTTGTATTGAACGTCTGCTAATCGCTATATGTCGATTAGTGGGGGTTATACAAATCTGTGATCTGTAATGTTATTAGAATGTGTATATGAATTCATTGGATTGTCGCGGGTGAATAGCCGGGGGTTGTGAGACGAGAGTTTTCTTTTCTTTCAATTCATGTAAATTTGTAAATTGATTTAATTATTATTTGTATGGCCGCACAACCGGGTCGGGGTTGTAGCCGTCATTGTATAATTTCTTTTTACTGTTTTTGCTCCTAGGATAGACCCATGGACGGGGTGCACAAACTACCGGGTATGCCGAAGTGCCGAGTGGCCTACTCACGGAGTTGAGGGAGGTTGCTTCGCTTCGGGTACTTGGCGGGTAGTTTGCCGCACCCGTAGGGGTCTTGGGTGGGGTATTGGCTATTCACCGCGACCGTGTAATCTGCTTTTCGTTACAGGCTCGTACGAATTGCGGGTTCCTAGTATATCCAATGTGTTCATCTGTGATCTGAAATGGCTATCATTGCATATATCTATATATGATATTATTTAGGCGTTGCTTATGTTTTACAGCCGCGCTAGCCCAGCCCCCGCTCTGTCGTTAGTTAAGTAACCTAACGGGTAATGACAGGGCCCCGTGGCGAATGCGAATGGCATAAGCGTACGTCATATTTTGGTTGTTTTCTGCAATGGTAGGATTAAATGATGGGACGCATTAAAAGAACTAATGCAAGAATATCACGCATTAAAAGAACTAATGAAAGAAAATAAACCAAGTTAAAATCGTTGGAACACTTTCGGAAAACCACTCGGTTCTTTTCAAAACTAACTTTTAAATGCGGAGCTTGAGCCACTCCTTTTAAAAGCTATCTCGTTCCATCGATTATATCAAGTTCTCTACGTTCACGGTTTTGCCAAAACCATTCGTAGCCCTCCGTCGTTTCACATGAATAGTCAATAGTATTCAAGCTGTGTATGTTGGCCAAAGTCAAGGCATAGTGATTGGTAGCTATTGGGTATTCATGTGTAGCATAGATAGATGCGTTGGTTTGGGACAGTCGTACTGCCATTTTGGCTAAAGTCAAGGGTAGGTACGGATGGATCCAAATTAACCTGGAGAATGACGGGTAGAACTTGACATGTGACTTATGATATTTTGGCCAAAGTCAAGGTCATAAGAGCATGGGGCAAAAATCCACATCGGGAGTTTCAAAAGAACTGAAACTTGCTAGTGTTGCATACCATTTGGAGTGTGATGATTCTTGTAGGATTCCTTCAGTTTCGTCACGCGATGATATTTGGATCCCGATCCTACTGTGAGTATATGCTACTCCTCGGGAAATTTCTCACTTAACGATCAATGCTATAAACCAAGTAGGTGTCTAGAAAGGTGTTAGCGGGGCTACGCCCCCAGGGAAAAGAGGTTATTTAATTAAGGAACTTCGCGAAAGCGTTGGAAAACCTCCCTCGAAGTACCGACACTGGCCTGGCTGAACGGTTAAGCAAGTATTGTACGGTGAGATTGATCCTGACTAATTCTTCCTTTTTGGTTTGAGGAGGGATTCGAGAAACAGTGGGAGCCATCCTGTTTAGACAAACTAAAAACCATTTTAAACTTGCAAGAGCAACATGCTGAGTGTTTCTTCTCTCTCCTAATTGCAGCGACCAATCGACATGACTGGACTTAAGTTACTTCTAGATAAAAACATACTGACAGGGCCAAACTACAAAGATTGGCTCAGGAATGTCAAGATGGCAATCACTTACGACAAGCTGGGGTATCTTCTTACCACCAAAGCTCCCCCTGTCCCAGGTCCCAAAACCAGCTTCGCGGATAAGGAAATCCGTAAGACCTGGGAACTAGATTGCGCGAAGGCCAAGTGCCTCGTGCTTGCCTCTATGGACAACGATCATCAGAGGAGGCACGAGAATATGGACCTCGAATCCATATTTCTCCAAAAAAAAGAACTGTATGGAGAGCAGTCTCGTATCGCAAGATACGAAGTGTCGAAAAAGTTATTTTCGGCAAGGTTGGTCGTCGGATCATCGGTAGCGGAACACGTGCTTAAGATGATTGGCTAAATAGAAGAGCTCGCGGACCTTGGGACCACGTTGGAGAATGAGCTCTATACGGACTTGATTCTCCAGTCCCTTCCTTCCACTTACGCCCAGTTTATCCTGAACTTCAACTTACAAGAAAAGGAAGTTGAACTTTCAGAACTCCTCAACATGCTGAGGAGCGCAGAGGGCACCCTACAGAAAGGTAGGGAAACATCCACTTTTTTTGTAGGAGGATCTTCCTCTTCTTGGTCCAAGGCGAAAGCCAAGGGAAAGAAGAAGAAAGCCCCCGCCAAACCAAGGGGCGGTGTTAGTAAAGTGGATACGAAGGGAAAGGCAAAAGCAACAAAGAAAGTGGGAAAGCTTGTGGATAAGGAAGAATGCTTCTATTGTCATAAGAAGGGACACTGGAAAAATGATTGCAGGGCTTGGAAGGCCAGAACACAGGATCCGAAGCAGGTTGCAGCTTCAGCTTCAGCTTCAGGTGTGTATGTTATTGAAAACCGTCTTTCAATAAACTCTACTTCCTGGGTATTGGATACCGGATCAGGATCTCATATCTGTAATTCTTTGCAGGCGTTGAGAAATCGTAGGGTTTTGAAGGCAGGTGACTTGACCTTCAAAGTTGCAAACGGAGCTAGCATGGATGCTAAGGCCGTGGGGGACTATTACCTGGGGTTGTCAGATGGACACGTTTTGGTTTTGCGTAATTGCTATTTTGTACCCAACGCAACTTGTAATATCATTTCTGTATCTTTGACTTCTAAAGAAGGTTATGAATTTGCGTTTGTAAGTAATGTTGTAAACATTCACCTTAATCAAGTTCTGATTGGGTCAGGTACATTAAGCAATGGTATATACGTATTAAACCATCCGCAGATTTTCAATATACACACAAAAGAAAGTCTCCGGAAATCAATCAGACTTTCTTATGGCATTGTAGACTGGGTCACATCAATAAGAGAAGGTTGACGAAGTTACATACAGAAGGATATTTGAATCCGTTCGAATATCAATCGTATGCCACTTGTCAATCCTGTCTCAAAGGAAAGATGACAAAGACTCCGTTCACTGGACACGGAGTAAGAGAGAGCGAGCTCTTGGGACTCGTACACAGCGACGTGTGCGGTCCAATGTCTACACATGCGCGAAGCGGTTATTCTTACTTCATTACTTTTACGGATGACTTTTCAAGGTACGGTTATGTCTTCTTAATGAAACATAAGTCCGAAGCCTTTGGAAAATTCCAGGAATATAAGAATGAAGTAGAAAAACAAACCGGCAAAAGTATCAAGATTCTAAGATCGGATCGATGTAGAGAGTACTTAAGTGCCGAGTTCCTGGACTATTTAAAAGAGAACGGAATTCTCTCTCAGATTACTCCTCCATACACTCCGCAACATAACGGTGTATCGGAGAGACGAAACCGAACCCTATTGGATATGGTACGGTCCATGATGAGTAACGCTGAGTTACCGCGATCATTCTGGGGGTATACACTAGAATCAGCTGCATACCTTTTGAACCGAGTTCCCACTAAGACTGTGCCTACTACACCATATGAGATGTGGTGTGGGAAGAGACCCCATCTTAATCACATTAAGACATGGGGAAGTCCAGCTTTTGTCAAAAAGCAGCATGCGGACAAGCTCGAGGCACGCTCAGTACAGTGCAAGTTCGTGGGATATCCAAAGAACTCCAAGGGATATTTCTTCTATTGCGAAGAGGAACAAAAGGTTTTTGTTTCTCGTCATGCCCATTTTCTAGAACACCAGTTCTTAGAAAAGGAAATTAGTGGGAGCGCAGTAGAACTGGAAGAAATTCCAGAACCACGAGCTATTACTGAAAGCTTAGTGGAACCAGAGGGTTCAAAAGAACAGGACATTCCTACGCCACTCCGCAGGAGTAGTAGGCAGTCTCATCCGCCCGAGAGATACTACGGTTTTCTCATAGACGGGGATAGAGAGGATTGCATCATAGATTATGATGAGCCTACTAGCTTCCAGCAGGCCGTTCAGAGCGTTGACTCGGTAAAATGGCTGGATGCAATGCGGACCAAAATGGAGTCCATGTGCACCAACAAAGTATGGACGTTGGACATTGCTCCAGACGGGGTAAAACCCGTAGGATGCAAGTGGATCTTCAAAAGGAAGATTGGTGTAGATGGACAGGTTGAGACCTATAAAGCTAGACTTGTTGCAAAGGGTTTCCGTCAAAGACCTGGCTTGGACTATGACGAAACCTTTTCTCCAGTGGCTATGCTGAAATCCATTCGGATTCTTCTTGCCATTGCTGTCTTCCACGATTATGAGATCTGGCAAATGGACGTAAAGACCGCTTTTCTAAATCGAAATTTAGAGGATTGTGTCTAAATGGACCAACCAGAGGGTTTCATTCAGAGTGGGAGCAGCGGAAAGGTGTGCAAGTTGCTTAAGTCCATCTATGGACTAAAGCAGGCATCGCGGAGTTGGAACATCTGTTTTGATGAGACGGTCAAGGAATTTAGCTTTATCAAAAATCCAGATGAACCATGCATCTATAGTAGATTTGTAGTGAGAACTGTAGTATTCCTCGTTTTATACGTGGATGACATTCTCTTAATAGGAAATGACATTCCAATGCTACAATCTGTCAAGGGGTTCTTGTCACACAGGTTCTCTATGAAAGACCTGGGTGATGCCTCATACATCCTGGGGATCCGAATCCATCGTGATAGATCCAAGAGGATATTAGGACTTTCACAGTCCAGGTACATCGACACCATACTGAAAAGATTCAGTATGGAAGATTCCAAGCGCGGTAACCTACCGGCTTGTCACGGGATCACCCTCTCTAAAGAGATGTCTCCCAAGACTGATTTGGAGAGGGATCGCATGTCTATTATACCCTACGCTTCTGCGGTAGGCTCTATAATGTATGCGATGTTGTGTACCAGACCGGATGTAGCTTATGCACTGAGTGTGGTAAGCCGGTATCAGTCAAACCCTGGGGAGAAACACTGGATAGCGGTAAAGAACATTCTCAAGTACCTGAGAAGGACTAAGGAGATGTTCTTGGTGTATGGCGGAAAAAACCTCCAGATCGAGGCCTTTGCTGACTCCAGCTTCCAGAGTGACAAGGATGATTCCAAGTCCATGTTGGGTTTTGTCTTTACCCTCAATGGAGGGGCGGTGTGTTGGAAGAGTTCCAAACAGGAAACCGTTGCAGACTTGACGATGGAAGCGGAATACATCGTTGCATCTGATGCCGCAAAAGAAGCTGTCTGGATGAGGAAGTTCTTGAAAGAACTTCAGGTGGTTCCGTCCATTGTTGATCCAATACCTCTGTATTGCGACAACAACGGGGCTATAGCTTTAGCGAAGGAACCCAGGTCCCATCAGAGATCCAGACACATCTTGAGGCGGTATCACCTGATCAGGGAGATCGTGGATCGCCAGGAGATCGAGGTTCGGAAGGTCGCTTCAGAAGATAACACTGCAGATCCATTCACCAAGGCCTTGCCCCAGACTCAGTTCGAGCGGCTGATCGAGATGATAGGTCTTCGATACGCCAGTACATGGCCTTAGTGCAAGTGGGAGATTGTTAGTGTATATGCCCTAGAGGCCATTACTGTATCATACTAGTTTGTATATTACTTAATGGAAGCTTGGGATATTCACCTTGTATATACAATCTTGCTCAAAATAGTAGTATGCTACTTGGTTTGTTTCTACTTCAATGTGTACTTGTGTTTATTTTAGTATATCACCTATACACATTAGTGGAGCCCTTAGGATCTTTGCTTGATTACCAGCGTTGTGATGGCAGTCACACTAGTGGAGATGGGTAATCTATAAGCACATCCTTATGCAGGTCCCTAGTCGCAGGACTATCGAGACAGGGCATCGATACTCCGGAGTAGACTAGCGCATGCGCTTCTCGTCCCAGTGTGGGAGACAGTCTGTCCCACAGCCGTTAGTACGTCGTACTGGAGATAGTATGCGGGTGCTCGTTAGGTTACGAGTACACTGGACAGGACTCGTCGGGAACTGACCGGTTGGTATTATACCTATCGTCGGTTATCAGTTCCCAGATGACATGAGTACAGCTTAGTCCGCTGACTTGACACTATCACTTCGCCTCGAGTGTGTTCCTACTGTACTTTGATTACTACCCTACCACGGCTCAAAGGAGTCATGCAAACAGGTAGTAGTTGGGTGCAGTCCCGAAGCACTTGGAGGCAGTGACGGTTAGATAGGATTCGTCTCTCCCGGTATTGGGGGTTGACATCGCGCTGTGTCTAGGAGAGCCATTACACGAGTAGTCCCTGGCCAGGGCAAGCGAGATATACTGGTAGGCTTCCAGTGTTATCTCAGGGTGTATTGGGCTTCACTCCGACACGACTTGTACCGCTATTAGGGGACTAACGTTTACCGCCCCCCTAGGCCCGCCATGCGATGTATCAGACGAACAGACCGGACTGTACAGAGACTGTCATATTCAGGCTCAGTAGGAGTTCAGATGGGTTTCACCTCGTCAGTCTTCTTGTCGGCATCTACCTGGGGACCGTTACGCACAGCTAGTGCCGCTTGCGGTCTGTGGTTAAACCCACTGCCAGCGTAGTGTCGAGTCTTTAGAGTCCCACACAGAAAGCTATTCGCCTCTAGGCAAAAGAGTAGAGGTCGCATGGTTTTGCGACAGGTCGCATGGTTTTGCGACAGGGTTCGGTTACATCCGTGCACTTGTGCACGTTTAGTGTCCGGACAGTTAACACTAGCGGGCTTTGGTTTAAGCCAGATCCTAGTGTACGTTTTGGGATTGGTTTTATCCAGTATGTATTCATGTTCCTCGGAACGCGGATGCGGGTGTGTATGCACAGTTGACGGAGAGACAGAGGCAGAGGATTCTCATTAGGGTTGTTGACCGTTGACTGTTGACTATTGACTTTTTGCTCAACCCTAATGAGAATATCATTTATGATTAACAATAATATTAATTAAGTATTGTGGTGACATGGTTGTTGAGGGGTTGACTTTGTTGAGTTGTTGACTTTGTTGACCGGTTGACTAGGTTGGACTAGTTGACCATCATGATGACAATGGCTATCATTTCATGGCAAAGACTTTTCACTTGCTTGTTCTCTTGTGCAATATGAGTGCATGAAATGATTTAGCCATTTTGACTTGAACCATTTTACACAATACTTGATTACTATTTTTGTGATGATGGTTTTGGATTATGAGAGCTAAGTGAGAAAAGGCTTTCTCATTGTATCATTTTCATTCTCTCTCTTGTTCTTGAGCTCTCATCTTCTTCCTCTTGCTCTCCCTCTCTTTGTCTATGGTTCACTTGTCTCATGTGTTGAGAACCAAGAACCATAGAGAAAATCCCAACACACTCTTCTCTACTCACTCTAGTTCATAAGGTTTAGCAAACCAAGTGAAGTAGTTTCTTCAAAGACCGAAGAAGAAGCCAAAGGTAGAAGCTTTCAGGTGGATCGATCTTCGGCGCAAGGAGACGATGGGGTGAAGCCAATCCGGACAACCATCGAGGCTTGAAGACGAAGGAGTTCAAGAAAGAAAGATATAACCCCCTAACCGAGTAGTTAACAACTCCTAGTTAGGTTGTTAGTTAGATGTTTAACCAAGATCCGGTTTTGAGTCCATGTTACCGCATCTAGAAAATTGTTTTTCACCTAATTCCGTATGCCCGAAAGTACCGGGAGAGGTAGCATGGACTTACACCCTAGTCGTGGGAATTTCGAGACAGGGCATCGATACTCCAGTGTAGACTAGTGTATACAGTCGAGACCCCGACGAGGGGCGGTGGCCGGTCTCACAAGCCATTGGTGTCTGTTTGTTCACCTAAGATGTATACAGGTGCTCATTGAGTTATGAGTACACCGGACTGGACTCGCCGGGAACATACTAGTTGGTATTATACATATCGTCGGATAGCAGTTCCCTGGTGACATGTGTACAGGTTAGTCTGTCGACCTGGGATCGTCATTTGTCTCGTGTGAGTTCCTACTGTGCTTTGATTTATACCCTACCACGGGTCAAAGGAGTCGTGCAAACAGGTATTTTTTGGGTACAGTCCCGAGCCACATGGAGGCAGTGAGCAGATCATCGGAGATTCGTCTCTCCCGGCATTGGGGGTGAGATCGCGCTGTGTTTAGGAGAGCCATTACACGAAATCCCTGGCCAGGGTAATCGAGATTTACTGGAAGATATTCCAGTAGTATCTCAGGGTGTTCTGGGATGCTTTCTGATATGACTTATACAGCTATTGGGGTTCTGACGTTTACCAGCCCCCTAGGCCCTATATGCGATACTCAAAGACGAACGGACCAGACTGTTACGGATATTGTCACTGTCAGGCTCAGTAGGGTTTCTGGATGAGTTCGCTCGTCAGCTTCCCTTCCAATCAATACATAGGCAATCGTTACGTACAGCTAGTACCTCTGACATGCTAGTGGTTATACCCAGTGCCAGTATGTTGATAAGTCATTAGAGTCCCCCACAAACAGTTTTCCCAAGTTCGGGCGAAACGTTGTAGAGGCCGTATGGTTTTATGGCAGGGTTCGGAAAATGCACGTGCGTTTACGCACGTGTCATATTTCTGGCAGATAATACTGGTGGGCTTTGGTTTAAACCGGATCAAAGTATTATACTGTGTAGATATAATATCTTTTGTAGGGTTCCTAGGCACTCTCAAGAGGTCTCACAAGGCATCAACCATGTCAATTTCAAATTTTAGGGGTGCCGAGAAACCCTAGACTACGGATCGTTAACTAGATGTCTAGGCGAAAAAGAACTAGTAAACTATTTTACTAAGAGAATGGATATACAACCTTTGTAGATCCGGTCCTCCACCTCCATAGCTCCGCAATGAAGTCTCCTCGCTGTCCAAATAGAAACCCGGGCTCTAGCGTCGGCTTCATCGGAGAAATGGGCGGGCAAGGTCATCGGCTTCGTGCCGAAGATGATCTACGTCGAGGCATCGCAAGATCAAGCTCCCACTTCACCAAGTCATGAAACTTGTGAAGAAAACACACTCTACTACTTAGCAAGAGGTAGAGGATGAAGAAATAGGAAGTGGGTAGACTTTAGAATTGGATTTCTCACTCTTTTTCATCAATCACCATTGATGAAGTCTAGGTTTTCTTCTTGAAGGAGAAGAAGAAGAAGATAGAATTATTATGATAAGTTAATTAGAATAGAATAGAAAAATCAATACTTATCATAATATTAACTATAGTTATGTGTAGAGAATTGACCAAGGTTAAAGGAATGGTTAGGGTTAAGGAGATGAAGACAAAATGGTTACATTGGTCAAAGCTTCATGAAGCTTCAACAAGCTTCATGAAAGAAAGAAACAAAACCATTTTGTTTTTCTTTTATCCCATTTCCTTTTAATCTAAATTAAAAGATAAATGAATGAATAAATATAAACCCTAACCATTTATTTAACCAAGGTTTAATTCTTTACACAAACCCTAGCTTTCATGTATCATCAAACATGATACAATCAAATGCACAAAAATATATCACATATACAATGTGCACATCAAGTGAGAAAATCCATTTAAAGTGAACCGATACTAGTTAATGCAAAGTAATATATCAAATATATAATTATGCATTAAATCATTAAATCAACACTTGATTTAATGATCCGGTCATATCGCATATAACCGACTAATATCAACAGTAACAACTTATCGAATCAACACTTGATCCGATAACCCGGCTATATCGCATATAACCGATCAATGTCACAAATCGCGAGAATCGAATACAGTATCACATACTGGTATCATTCTCGGTCCCGCACATATCTCATATGCGCTCCTGTTTCGTTTCGCTTGAGCCAGGAAACCTCTGTGTAGGACTCTAAAGACTCGTCAATACGCCAGCAGCAGGTGATGATCATATCAAACACCCACAAGCCGCAAGCGGTCTGCTAAACGTAACGGCCACCCGGGTATTGAGCGATCAGAAGATCGACGAGCAAGCCCGCTCACACTCCTGTGAATCCAACCAGTAACACTTACCGTACAGTCCGGTCTGTTCGTCTGATATGTCGCATATCTCGCCTAGGGGTGGTAAACGTCAGACCCCAATAGCTTGATAAGTCGTGTCGATACGAGGTCTATAACAGTTCGAGAAACTACAGGTAACACTTACCAGTAAATCTCAGCAACCCTGGCCAGGGATTTCCGGTTATAGCCAATCGAACACAGCGCAACATCAACTCCCTATACTGGGAGAGACGAATCCCCTCCTATCGCTCATTGCCTCCATGTGACTCGGGACTGTACCCAAAAACCACCGTTTTGCACGCCCTCTTGGACGTGGTAAGATGGAAATCAAAGCACAGTGGGAACCACACAAGACTCTATGACGATCTCGGGTCAACAGACTACTCTGTACCAGTGTCACCAGAGAACTGCCATCTGACGTAAGGTATAATACCATCTGGGAGTTCTCGGCGAGTCCGTCCAGTGTACCCAGTCTCCACTGAGCACCCGTATATCATCTCTGATGTCAAACACCAATGGATATGGGATCATCCATCGCCCATCTGTATGAGTCGAGAAGGTATACGCTAGTCTACTCTGGTATATCGATGCCCCGTCTCGATACACCCATGACTAGGGACTTTGAAGGATGTACTTATGGACTACCATGTCCCCACTAGTATGATCTGCATCATAGTCCAGGTAGTCAAGTACACATCCTAAGGGCTTTACCAACATGTAACAGAGAGACAATCAGTATACACGTTAAGGTAAAGAGTAACCAGATAGCATACTATCATGTCGAGCAAGAAAGTCCTCCCTATATATGTCCCAGCATCCACTACAATATACATCCAATGTACAGTAACGGCCTCTAGGGCATACATATAACTAACAATCTCCCACTTTCACTAGGGCCATCTGTAGCAGTGGTTGTAGTATCGCATACTCAACCATCCCATAAAAGTCTCTCTCTGGGAATAGGCCTTCGTGAGTGGATCCGCCGTGTTATCCTCTGAGTCTACTCTCCAAACTTCGATCACCCTGGAGATCAACCATCTCCATGATCAGGTGACACTGCCTTAGAATATGTCTGGATCACTGATGGGACCGGCGTTCCTCGGCATAAGCCACAACTCCATTGTCTCACAATGGTTGGAACGTAGTTCATCTCATGAACCAATATACACCCAAACTGCCTCTTTGGTAGCATCTTAAGTAGCGATATATCCAGCCTTTATCGTCTAGTATGTCACGGTATCTAGCTTGGAACTCTTCCAACATACCGTTCCTTTACTGAGGGTAAAGACAATGCCTGTGACTGACATTCAGTCGTCTTTATCACTCTGGAACACTTCCAGTGATTCTCCCTAGGATCAACTGATACCATCTCACTACAACTAGTGAGTGTCCTAATATCCAACTAGATCTATCTCATAGATCCAAATTCCAGGATTTAGTAGGTATCACTTTGATCTTATGTGGAGAATCAGTGTGATAAGCGGAGATTGATCGAGCGTAGCATAGGAAACTCCTTCCCTATCAAGAGTATGTCATCCACGTACTCTACGAGGATCGTCATCATACTCCCTACTACCTTTTTGTTTATACAAGGTTCATCTACCATTTTGATGATGTCAACTTCTTTGACTAATCCATCAAAACAGATGTTCCAACTCCGCGATGCCTGCTTTATCTTATAAAGCATCTTGTACACGTTTCCGCTGCTCCCACTGTCTACGAAGCCCTCTGGCTGTGTACTTACAGACGCACTCTTTTAAATCAATATTTAGAAAAGCAGTCATGACACCCAACCGCCAGATATCGTAGTCATGGTATGTAGCCGTGGCAAGTAGGATCTGGATGGACTTAAGCATAGATCCTTAGAAAAGGTTTCATTATGATCCATGCCTGGTCAATGAAGAAAACCTTTAATAAGTCTAGCTTTGAAAGTCTCAACTTTTCCATCTACACCAAGTAATCTTCTCAAGATATACTTGCTCCTGATGGGGATTTAACCCTTCAGATATAGCAACCAAAGTCCATACTTTGTTGGTGTACATGGATTCCATCTCAGATCGCTAAGCATCCAGCCATTCTTATAGAGTCCCACTCCTGATGGCCAGCTCGAAACTAGTTGGGTCATCATCTCATGATGCAATCCTCGCTCCCACTGTCATAGAGAAACCGAAGTTTCTCTCAGGTGGGTGAGGAACCCTACTAGATCGGCGGAAAGGCTGAGGTTCGTTGGTTACTATTGAATCCTTTGGTTCTACCAAGTCATCTGCTGTAATTTGTATAGCTGGAACCTTTCCAGTTGTACATAACAGACCTTGCCTCGAGCTTGTCCGGATTTTGCTTTTAGACATAGGCCGGACAACCCCAAATCTTAACTAGCTTAAGACATGGGCTCTTCCCTTTCCATATCACATATGAAGTGGTAGGTAACTGATTTGATTCGAACCTATTCAATAGGTATGCAGCTTCTCAAGTGCATAACCCCCTAAAAGGAAATAGGTAACTCAGTAGTACTCATCATAGAGCACACCTGTGTGATTGCTCCGCCCCGATACACTATCGTGCTATGGTGTATACGGAGGAGTAATGCTGAGAGAGAATCTCATTCTCCTTTAGAATATTCAGGAATTCCGTGCTCAAGTATTCTCCTCCTTGATCACATCAAAGGACATAATACTTTTACCCGTAGTTTGGTTCTTTACTTCTAACTTATATTATGTGAATATCTCAAAAGGTTCGGACTTGTGTTTCAACAGGAACATAGGTCTGAATCTCGAAAGATCATCAGAGAATGTAATGAAGTATAAAGAACCGGTCCTGGCATGTGTAGACAGGGGACCTTACATACATCAACATGTATCATCCCAAGAGTTCACTAACTCTTTCTCTGTTTCCAATAAACAGAGCTGGTGTCATTATATCTTTGTGACATGACTGGCAAGTTTCATAAGATGTAAATTCAAACTAATTTAAATATGCATCTAAATGTAACTTCAGCCATTCGGGTCGCATTGTTATGACCTAGTCTACAATGCCTCAAGAAGGATCCGTTCATTTCTGAACTCTTCCTCTTTTGTGTGATCCATATACTAAGAACTGTAGTTTGATTTAGAACATCAATGCTTTTAGATAACGTGCCTGAACCGATCAACTTTTGATATAGGAAATGTTCAAAACATTATCCAACAATACAAAATTTTATCATTTCTTTACTAATAAAGAGACTGATATGATTTTGTATATCAGGTTCGGTATCTAATAACATTCGCTCAGAATCAATGTATTGGTAATACAGGGTGACAGTGACCAACAGACATGGCTGCAACTCTTGCCCCGTTTTCTGCCTCATGAAACTTATCACCCGTTCTCAGTCCTCTACCTTTCTGTAGCCCTATGTAACAGATTACATATCTGGGATCCTGATCTGGTATCAAATATCTGGGATTACTTATTATCTTGATTAAGGCGTGATATGGTCGCTACCTGGAGAGAGAGGGAAGAAAACACTCAGCGTATGCTCTTGCAAGAATAGATTGGTTATTATTTTATCTAATCAGGATGGCTCCCACTGCTTTTTATCAAATCTTCCTTCAAACCCTAAAAGGAAAGACTAGCCGGGATTAATTACACACTACAAGTTCGCCAACCTTTCAGCCAGGCCAGTGTCGGTACTTTGAGGGAGGTCCCCCGTGCTTTCGCACGAACCTAATTAATGTAAACCTCGTTTTCCCAGAGGCGTAACCCCGTTGACACCTTTCTAGACACCTACTTGATTAGCTAATTGCAATGTGTAAAACTCTCCCAGGAGTAACTCTTACTCGCAGCGGGTATCGGGATCCAACTATCTCATAGAAGGTATGCAATCTCATTGCAAATTTCAACACTTGAAATTCCCGATAATATTTTGCCCCTAGCGTCTTATGACCTTGACAGAGGTCAACAAACCATAGGCTGCTAGTCAAGTTCAACCCGTCATTTCCTGATTGAAGTAAACCCACCCGTACGACCCTTGACAGAGGTCAACAAGGTCGTACGACTACCCTAAATCAATCACATCATATGCTTATATAGATAAGCACTAATCAGCTACCGCACACTACGCCTTGACAGAGGTCAACAAACGCAGCACGAATACTAACTAGTACATATCTGAAATGACGGAGGGCTACGACAGGTTTTTCTGAAAACCTATTGCGTAATGAACTTGATATCGTTGTAGAATCAAATGATTTTAAAAATGGAGTGTTTTTGAGGCTTTTCTAGTTTTGCTAATGGAGTCACTCCCGGTGAAGGGATCGTCGGTCCTTTCCTCGTCGAATGAGGTGCGGGATATATCATATATATCACTGTGCAAAGCAAAACTCTTAAAAGCAATCAGAAGACAAACCGAGTGTGTAGCATCTGCCAGTTGTTGCTAAAGGAGTCACTCCCGGTGAAGGGATCTCGGTCCTTTCCTCATCGAATAAGGTGCAGGGTATATCATATATACCGCTGTGCAAAGCAAGAACTGTAGCTACCCTTTTTATTTTGAAATTCGATTCTACAACATCTTCAGGTTTCTTTTTCTTTCATTAATCATATTAATGAAGTCCCATCATTTAGGTACCTAAACATCACAGATAAATACGACGTACACTTATGCCATCCGCATTCGCCTCGATGTCCCCTCGTGGACCGTTAGGTTAGGTAACTAATGGCAGAGCGGGGCAGGGCTAGCGCGGGTGTAAAACATAAGTAACGTCTATATAATATATCATATATACTATATACTGTATCTATCACAGAACATCACATGATCATATCACAGATATCGCAGCAGAAGAAACATATGAAATATTGGATATACTAGGACGTCCGTGTTTTCAATATGAGCCAGTATAAAACACGGATTACACAGTCGTGATGAATAGCCAAACCCTTGTTAGTTATATGTATGCCCTAGAGGCCATTACTATACATAGGATGTATATTGTAGTGGATGCTGGGACATATATAGGGAGGACTTTCTTGCTCGACATGATAGTATGCTATCTGGTTGCTCTTTACCTTAACGTGTACACTGATTGTCTCTCTGTTACATGTTGGTAAAGCCCTTAGGATCTGTACTTTACTACCTGGACTATGATGCGGATCATACTAGTGGGGACATGGTAGTCCATAAGTACATCCTTCAAAGTCCCTAGTCGTGAGTGTATCGAGACGGGGCATCGATATACCAGAGTAGACTAGCGTATACCTTCTCGACCCATACAGATGGGCGATGGATGATCCCATATCCATTGGTGTTTGACATCAGAGATGATATACGGGTGCTCAGTAGAGACTGGGTACACTGGACGGACTCGCCGAGAACTCCCAGATGGTATTATACCTCACGTCAGATGGCAGTTCTCTGGTGACACTGGTATAGAGTAGTCTGTTGACCCGAGATCGTCATAGAGTCTTGTGTGGTTCCCACTGTGCTTTGATTTCCATCTTACCACGTCCAAGAGGGCGTGCAAAACGGTGGTTTTTGGGTACAGTCCCGAGTCACATGGAGGCAATGAGCGATAGGAGGGGATTCGTCTCTCCCGGTATAGGGAGTTGATGTTGCGCTGTGTTCGATTGGCTATAACAGGAAATCCCTGGCCAGGGTTGTTGAGATTTACTGGTAAGTGTTACCAGTAGTTTCTCGAAAAGTTATAGACCTCATATCGACACGACTTATCGAGCTATTGGGGTCTGACGTTTACCACCCCTAGGCGAGATATGCGACATATCAGACGATCAGACCGGACTGTACGGTAGTGTTACTGGTCGAATTCACTGGAGTGTGAGCGGGCTTGCTCGTCGATCTTCAGATCGCTCAATACCCGGGTGGCCGTTACGTTTAGCAGACCGCTTGCGGCTTGTGGGTGTTTGATATGATCATCGCCTGCTGCCGGCGTATTGACGAGTCTTTAGAGTCCTACACAGAGGTTTCCCGGCTCAAGCAAAACGAAATAGGAGCGCATATGAGATATGTGCGGGACCGAGAATAATGCGTGTATGTGATACCGTATTTCATTCTCGCGATGAATGTATCGATTAGGTTATATGCGATATACCCTAGTTATCGAATCAAGGGTTGATTCGATAAACCGATGCATTGCATACTAGTCGGTTATATACGATATGACCGGATCGTTAAATCAAGTGTTGATTTAATGCATAATTATATATTTGATATATTACTTTGCATTAACTAGTATCGGTTCACTTAAGATGGATTTTCTCACTCGGATGTGCGCATTGTATATGCGATATACTTTTGTGCACTTGTTTGTATCATGTTTGATGATGCATGTTTAACTATAGTTAAGTGTAATGAATTAAGCCATGGTTAAACTAATGATTAGGGTTTTCTTTTCTTACTTATTTATTTGTTTATTCATTTTGGAAAAGAAGAGAAAAGAATGGTTGCAAGTTTTGGAGTTTAGTTGAAGCTTCATGAAGCTTTGACTTTGTAACCATTCTTATCTCATTCTTAACCCTAACCATTAAACTAACCTTGGTCAATTCTCTACACATAACCATAGTTAGGATTATGATAAGTTTGGATATTCTTTTCTTTTTTGAAATAACTTATCATAATATTCTTCTTCATCTTCTTCATTCTTCAAGTGAAGAAAACCAAGCTCCATCAATGGTGATTGTTGGAAAAGAGTGAGAAATCCAAAACTAAAGTCTACCCACTTCCTATTTCTTCATCCTCTACCTCTTGCCAAGTAGTAGAGTGTGTTTACTTCACAAGTTTCATGACTTGGTGAAGTGAGAGCTTGATCTTGCGATGCTTCGACGTAGATCATCTTCGGCACGTCGTCGATGACCTAGCCCGCTTCTTCTCCGATGAAGCCGACGCTTGAGCCCGGGTTTTCGATTTAGACAGCGGAGACAACCTCATTACGGAGCCGTGGAGGTGGTGGACCGGATCTACAAAGGTTGTATTTCCGTATCTTATAGTTAAGTGTTAACTAGTTTCTTATACGCCTAGACATCTAGCAAACGATCCGTACACTAGGGTTTGTAGGCACCATAATTTTTGAAAATGGCATGGTTGATGCCTTGTGAGACCTCTCTAGTGTGCCTAGGAACCCTACAGTGGTATCAGAGCCTAGCTAGAGCCTTAGGCGATGCGTAGACGGAGTTAGAAGTCCGATCGACCCGAAACCCCGACTTTAAAATGCTCTCTGGACATTTTTGTAAAATGTGGATTTTTTGCAAATTAAAAATATGCAGAAAAATCAGCAGGTAAATCTAAGAATTACGATGCAAAAATTACCTAATGATCTTTCTAAAGTGCGGCGGAACCGCGGCATTAGCGTGCTAATGCAGCCCTTCCGCCGCACTTTTGTCTTAACTGCCATTGAATTTTGCACAGTAACTCCTATTTTTCAGTGCTGGTTTTCCTGGGAATTTTTAATATGCAGTAAACAGTTGAGCATTTTTGGGTTGTATTGGGAATCAAAGATTCGATCGGGGTTTCAAATTTTGTCTGTGTGGCTTTCCGGATAAATTTTAGAATATGTTAAAAAGTTCGACCGGATATAAATACCCAATTTTTCCCCTGTCGGGAAATTTCCAAGTGTTGGATTTTTCCGTAGTTTAACGACGTTCTAAGTAGTGCAAGTAACGCGATGGTCCCTCTAGAAGACAACAAACCTTAACTCGATTATGTGACCGTCTTGAACTGCCCTTTGAACCTTCGGGTTTGGGGCAGTACGGCGTGCCACATGTGAGGCGTTGGCTTGACCCTTCTATGGCTGGACCGTTGGTACTGAGGCACGAACTGAATGTTGTTAGACTTGTTTCATGTGTTGATCTGTATCGGGAAAACTTGGGTGTTCGATTGTTCGATCGGAAAATTTAACATTTTCTGTTTATCTGGAATGTGATACAATAATTGGAATTCACAAATAGTTATGAGATAACTGAATGAATGTTATAAACATAGCAGTTTAGTCTCACTTGATCGGTTGCCACGGAATTTTGATGTGATCAAAAGTCCGTCGCAATCACGTAGCGTACGCGGATACTCGCCGGGTAAACTTAATAGACAGCCTCACTCCATAGCCCCGACCAAGTGACTGTAGGAGAACCCCGTCGCCGAAAGCATCCGTTCGGGTGCTCGCGGTAGCGGTGTTCCGCCTTGGTGCACTTCGTCGACGGTATTGGGGGTGCGGCCGCCTACTAAAGTTTGCGACGAGTATTCGATCAGGATGTCGGGAATCTTGTTGAATTACCCGACTTGATATTGAAAAGTGTTTTCGATTTTGAGACTAAAATGCGGGGTTTATAATTGTTAGGCATGTGATGTCTAAGTAATTCATTTGGTCAGGCATGCGATGTCTGAGGTGGTTGCGGATTCCAACTGTTGTAGTTTTACACTTTCTTTTCTGTGACCGTAAGTGTAATATGTGATATCGCCGGTTTCGTTGCTATATGTCAACGACAATTGGGATGGACATATTTACTTACGTTGATGACATGTGATGTTATGTGTTGCTGGATATGTTATATTGGATCGTCGTGTTTGAATAGCCGGGGTTTTTTATGTGAGATGAGTGTTTTTCATTTTCATTCATGTAAAAACTTGTATGTAATATTCTTTTATTGGGGCGCTTCCAGGTTGCGGAAGTTGTCACCTCTTGTATATTATTTACTTTTCCGCACTAGGATAGACCCAAGGAGGAGGGCACAAGTAACCGGGTTCTGGAGTCCAGTGGGAGACCAACTCGAGGAGTCGAGTCCGGGTCTCCTAACTCCAGAATTAGTAGGGTTGCTTGCCGCTCTCGTAGGGGTCTAGGGGTGTGGGTTTGGCTATTCATCACGACCGTGGAATCCGTGTTTTATACTGGCTCGTATTGAAAACACGGACGTCCTAGTATATCCAATATTTCATATGATTCTTCTGCTGCGATATCTGTGATGTGATCATGTGATGTTCTGTGATAGATACAGTATATAGTATATATGATATATTATATAGGCGTTACTTATGTTTTACACCCGCGCTAGCCCTGCCCTGCTCTGTCGTTAGTTACCTAACCTAACGGTGCATGAGGGGACATCGAGGCGAATGCGGATGGCATAAGTGTACGTCGTATTTATCTGTGATGATTAGGTACTTAAATGATGGGACTTCATTAATGAGATTAATGAAATAAAAGAAACCTAAGATGTTGTAGAATCGAATTTCAAAATAAAACAGGTAGCTACAGTTCTTGCTTTGCATAGCGGTATATATGATATATCCTGCACCTTATTCGATAAGGAAAGGACCGAGATCCCTTCACCGGGAGTGACTCCTTTAGCAATAACTGGCAGATGCTATACATTCGGTTTGGTTTTTGATAGCTTTTAAGTGTTTTTGCTTTGCACAGTGATATATATGATATATCCCGCACCTCATTCGACGAGGAAAGGACCGACGATCCCTTCACCGGGAGTGACTCCTTTAGCAAAACTAGAAAAGCCACAAAAGCTCTCCATTTTAAAATCATTTGATTCTACAACGATATCAAGTTCATTACGCAAAAGGTTTTCAGAAAAAACTTGTCGTAGCCCTCCGTCATTTCAGATAAGTGCTGTTTAGTATTCGTGCTGCGTTTGTTGGCCTCCGTCAAGGCGCAGTGTGCGGTAGCTAACCAGTATTTATCTGTTTATGCATATGATGCAGATTGAGTTAGGGTAGTCGTGCGACCTTGTTGGCCTCTGTCAAGGGTCGTGCGGGTGGGTTTGATTCGATCAAGAAATGACGGGTTGAACTTGACTAGTAGCCTATGGTTTGTTGGCCTCCGTCAAGGTCATAGAGTGCTAGGGGCAAAATATTATCGGGAATTTCAAATATTGAAATTTGCAATGAGATTGCATACCTTCTATGAGATAGTTGGATCCCGATACCCGCTGCGAGTAAGAGTTACTCCTGGGAGAGTTTTATACATTACAATTAGCCGATCAAGTAGGTGTCTAGAAAGGTGTCAACGAGGTTACGCCTCTGGGAAAACGAGGTTTACACTAATTAGGTTCGTGCGAAAGTACGGGGGACCTCCCTCAAAGTACCGACACTGGCCTGGCTGAAAGATTGGCGAACTTGTAGTGTGTAATTAATCCCGGCTAGTCTTTCCTTTTAGGGTTTGAAGGAAGATTTGATAAAAAGCAGTGGGAGCCATCCTGATTAGATAAAATAATAACCAATCTGATCTTGCAAGAGCGCACGCTGAGTGTTTTCTTCTCTCTCTCTCCTGGTAGCGACCATATCACGCCTTAATCAAGATAATAATACGGAATATTGACCGAACCCGCTTGTTATACTGAGCTGGGGAACGTTGGTCCCGCTCCGACTTATAATTGTTATAAGACAGAGCAGGAAATTGGGGAATACCAGATTTCCGGTGCCGCCCAAACGAAGAGAGTGCATGCTGATGCATCATCTTCGGGTGTGTTCATTACAAAGAACTGTTTCTCAGTATCCTCCGCATCCTTGGTATATGATACCGGATCAGGATCCCAGATATGTAAGTTGTTACATAGGGCTACAAAAGAGTAGAAAAACTGAGAACGGGTGATAAGTTTCATGAGACAGAAAACGGGGCAAGTGTTGCAGCCAAGTCTGTTGGTCACTGTCACCCTGTATTACAATACATTGATTCTGAACAAATATTATTAGATACCGAACCTGATATACAAAATCATATCTGTCTCTTTATTAGTAAAGAAACGGTAAAATTTTGTATTGTTGGATAATGTTTTGAACATTTCCTATATCAAAAGTTGATCGATTCAGGCACGTTATCTAAAAGCATTAATGTTCTAAATCAAACTACAGTTCTTAGTATATGGAACACACACAAGAGGAAGAGTTCAGAAATGAACGGATTCTTCTTGAGGTATTATAGACTAGGTCAGATCAATGTGACCCGACTAGCTGAAGTTACATTTAGATGTATATTTAAATGAGTTTGAATTTACATCTTGTGAAACTTGCCAGTCATGTCACAGAGATAAGTTGACCACAGCTCTGTTTATTGGAAATAGAGAAAGAGTTAGTAAACTCTTGGGATGATACATGTTGATGTATAAAGGTCCCCTGTCTACATATGCCAAGACCGGTTCTTTGTACTTCATTACATTCTCTGATAATCTCTCAAGATTCAGACATATGTTCCTGTTGAAACACAAGTCCGAACCTTTTGAGATATTCACAGAATATGATTTAGAAGTAGAGAACCAAAATACGGGTATAAGTATTATGTCCTATGATGAGATCAGGGAGGAGAATACTTGTGCATGGAATTCCTGGACTATTCTAAAGGAGAATGAGATTCTCTCTCAGCATTACTCCTCTGTATACACCATAGCACGATGGTATATCGGGGCGGAGCAGATACACCCTATTTGATATGGTGTGCTCTATGATGAGTACTACTGAGTTACCTATTTCTTTTTGGGAGTTATGCACTTGAGAAGATGCATACCTATTGAATAGGGTTCAAATCAAATCAGTTGCCTACCTCTTCATATGTGATATGGAAAGGGAAGAGCCCATTTCTTAAGTTGGTTAAGATTTGGGGTTGTCCGGGCTATGTCTAAAAGCAAAATCCGGACAAGCTCGAGGCAAGGACTGTTATGTAGAACTGGAAATGTTCCAGCTATACAAACTGCAGCTGATGATTTGAAAGAACCAAAGGATTCAATAGTTACCAATGAACCTCAGCCTCTCCGCCGATCTTGTAGGGTTCCTCACCCACCTGAGAGATACTTCGTTTTCTCTATGACAGTGGGAGCGAGGATTGCATCATGAGATGATGACCCAACTAGCTTCGAGCAGGCCATCGAGAGTAAGACTCTGTAAGAATGGCTGGATGTTTAGCGATCTGAGATGGAATCCTTATACACCAACAAAGTATAGACTTTGGTTGCTATATCTGAAGGGTTAAATCCCCATCAGGAGCAAGTATATCTTGAGAAGATTACTTGGTGTACATCGAAAAGTTGAGACTTTCAAAGCTAGACTTGTTAAAAGTTTGCATCATTTACCAGGCGTGGATTATGATGAAACCTTTTTTAAGTAACCAAGCTTAAGTCCATCCAGATCCTACTTGCCACGGCTACATACCATGACTACGATATCTGGTGGTTGGGTGTCTTGACTGCTTTTCTAAATGATGATTTGGAAGAGAGCGTCTATAAGTACACAGCCAGAGGGCTTCGTAAACAGTGGGAGCAGCGGAAACGTGTGCAAGATGCTTTATAGGATAAAGCAGGCATCGCGGAGTAGGATCATCTGTTTTGATGGATAAGTCAAAGAAGTTGACATCATCAAAATGGTAGATGAACCTTGTATAAACAAGAAAGTAGTAGGGAGTATGGTGATGATCCTCGTAGAGTACGTGGATAACATACTCTTGATAGGGAAGTAGTTTCCTATGCTACGCTCGGTCAATCTCCGCTTATCACCATAATTCTCCATATAGGATCAAAGTGATACCTCCTAAATCCTGGATTTTGGATCTATGAGATAGATCTAATTGGATGTTAGGATACTCACTAGTTGTAGTGAGATAGTATCAATTGACCCTGGGGAGAATCATTAGAATGGTTCCAGGATGATAAAACGACTGAATGTCAGTCACAGGCATTGTCTTTACCCTAAGTAAAGGGACGGTATGTTGGAAGAGTTCCAAGCTAGATACCGTGACATACTAGACGATAAAGGCAGGATACATCGCTACTTAAGATGCTACCAAAGAGGCTGTTTGGGTGTATATTTGTTCATGAGATGAACTTTGTTCCTCCCATTGTGTGACAATGGAGTTGTGGCTTATGCCAAGGAACGCCGGTCCCATCAGTGATCCAGACATATTCTATGGCAGTATCACTTGATCATGGAAATGGTTGATCTCCAGGGAGATCGAGGTTTGGAGAGTAGACTCAGAGGACAAACACAGCGGATCCACTCACAAAGGCCTGTTCCCAGAGAGAGACTTTTATGGGATGGTTGAGTATGAGATACTTCAAACCACTGCTACAGATGGCCCTAGTGCAAGTGGGAGATTGTTAGTTATATGTATGCCCTAGAGGCCATTACTATACATAGGATGTATATTGTAGTGGATGCTGGGACATATATAGGGAGGACTTTCTTGCTCGACATGATAGTATGCTATCTGGTTGCTCTTTACCTTAACGTGTACACTGATTGTCTCCCTGTTACATGTTGGTAAAGCCCTTAGGATCTGTACTTGACTACCTGGACTATGATGCGGATCATACTAGTGGGGACATGGTAGTCCATAAGTACATCCTTCAAAGTCCCTAGTCGTGGGTGTATCGAGACGGGGCATCGATATACCAGAGTAGACTAGCGTATACCTTCTCGACCCATACAGATGGGCGATGGATGATCCCATATCCATTGGTGTTTGACATCAGAGATGATATACGGGTGCTCAGTAGAGACTGGGTACACTGGAAGGACTCGCCGAGAACTCCCAGATGGTATTATACCTCACGTCAGATGGCAGTTCTCTGGTGACACTGGTACAGAGTAGTCTGTTGACCCGAGATCGTCATAGAGTCTTGTGTGGTTCCCACTGTGCTTTGATTTCCATCTTACCACGTCCAAGAGGGCGTGCAAAACGGTGGTTTTTGGGTACAGTCCCGAGTCACATGGAGGCAATGAGCGATAGGAGGGGATTCGTCTCTCCCGGTATAGGGAGTTGATGTTGCGCTGTGTTCGATTGGCTATAACAGGAAATCCCTGGCCAGGGTTGTTGAGATTTACTGGTAAGTGTTACCAGTAGTTTCTCGAAAAGTTATAGACCTCATATCGACACGACTTATCGAGCTATTGGGGTCTGACGTTTACCACCCCTAGGCGAGATATGCGACATATCAGACGATCAGACCGGACTGTACGGTAGTGTTACTGGTCGGATTCACTGGAGTGTGAGCGGGCTTGCTCGTCGATCTTCAGATCGCTCAATACCCGGGTGGCCGTTACGTTTAGCAGACCGCTTGCGGCTTGTGGGTGTTTGATATGATCATCGCCTGCTGCCGGCGTATTGACGAGTCTTTAGAGTCCTATACAGAGGTTTCCTGGCTCAAGCAAAACGAAATAGGAGCGCATATGAGATATGTGCGGGACCGAGAATAATGCATGTATGTGATACCGTATTTCATTCTCGCGATGAATGTATCGATTAGGTTATATGCGATATACCCTAGTTATCGAATCAAGGGTTGATTCGATAAACCGATGCATTGCATACTAGTCGGTTATATACGATATGACCGGATCGTTAAATCAAGTGTTGATTTAATGATTTAATGCATAATTATATATTTGATATATTACTTTGCATTAACTAGTATCGGTTCACTTAAGATGGATTTTCTCACTCGGATGTGCGCATTGTATATGCGATATACTTTTGTGCACTTGTTTGTATCATGTTTGATGATGCATGTTTAACTATAGTTAAGTGTAATGAATTAAGCCATGGTTAAACTAATGATTAGGGTTTTCTTTTCTTACTTATTTATTTGTTTATTCATTTTGGAAAAGAAGAGAAAAGAATGGTTGCAAGTTTTGGAGTTTAGTTGAAGCTTCATGAAGCTTTGACTTTGTAACCATTCTTATCTCATTCTTAACCCTAACCATTAAACTAACCTTGGTCAATTCTCTACACATAACCATAGTTAGGATTATGATAAGTTTGGATATTCTTTTCTTTTTTGAAATAACTTATCATAATATTCTTCTTCATCTTCTTCATTCTTCAAGTGAAGAAAACCAAGCTCCATCAATGGTGATTGTTGGAAAAGAGTGAGAAATCCAAAACTAAAGTCTACCCACTTCCTATTTCTTCATCCTCTACCTCTTGCCAAGTAGTAGAGTGTGTTTACTTCACAAGTTTCATGACTTGGTGAAGTGAGAGCTTGATCTTGCGATGCTTCGACGTAGATCATCTTCGGCACGTCGTCGATGACCTAGCCCGCTTCTTCTCCGATGAAGCCGACGCTTGAGCCCGGGTTTTCGATTTGGACAGCGGAGACGACCTCATTACGGAGCCGTGGAGGTGGTGGACCGGATCTACAAAGGTTGTATTTCCGTATCTTATAGTTAAGTGTTAACTAGTTTCTTATTCGCCTAGACATCTAGCAAATGATCCGTACACTAGGGTTTGTAGGAACCATAATTTTTGAAAATGGCATGGTTGATGCCTTGTGAGACCTCTCTAGTGTGCCTAGGAACCCTACAACCCACACCCCTAGACCCCTACGAGAGCGGCAAGCAACCCTACCAATTCTAGAGTTAGGAGACCCGGACTCGACTCCTCGAGTTGGTCTCCCACTGGACTCCAGAACCCGGTTACTTGTGCTCCCCTCCTTGGGTCTATCCTAGTGCAGAAAAGTAAATAATATACAAACGGTGACAACTTCCGCAACCTGGAAGTGCCCCAATAAAAGAATATTACATACAAGTTTTTACATGAATGAAAATGAAAAACACTCATCTCACATAAAAACCCCGGGCTATTCAAACACGACGATCCAATATAACATATCCAGCAACACATAACATCACATGTCATCAACGTAAGTAAATATGCGCATCCCAATTGTCATTGACATATAGCAACGAAACCGGCGATATCACATATTACACTTACGGTCACAGAAAAGAAAGTGTAAAACTACAACAGTTGGAATCCGCAACCACCTCAGACATCGCATGCCTGACCAAATGAATTCTTTAGACATCGCATACCTAACAATTATAAACCCCGCATTTTAGTCTCATTATCGAAAACTCTTTTCAATATCAAGTCGGGCAATTCAACAAGATTCTCGACATCTTGATCGAATGCTCGTCGCAAACTTCAGTAGACGGCCGCATCCCCGATACCGTCGACGAAGTGCACCAAGGCGGAACACCGCTACCGCGAGCACCCGGACGGATGCTTTCGGCGACGGGGTTCTCCTACAGTCACTTGGTCGGGGCTATGGAGTGAGGCTGTCTATTAAGTTTACCCGGCGAGTATCCGCGTACGCTACGTGATTGCGACGGACTTTTGATCACATCAAAATTCCGTGGCAACCGATCAAGTGAGACTAAACTGCTATGTTTATAACATTCATTCAGTTATCTCATAACTACTTGTGAATTCCAATTATTGTATCACATTCCGGATAAGTAGAAAATGTTAAACTTTTCGATCAAACAGTCGAACACCCAAGTTTTCCCGATACAGATCAACACATGAAACAAGTCTAAAAACATTCGGTTTGTGCCTCAGTACCAACGGTCCAGCCGTAGAAGGGTCAAGCCAACGCCTTATATGTGGCACGCCGTACTGCCCCAAACCCGAAGGTTCAAAGGGCAGTTCAAGACGGTCACATAATCGAGTTAAGGTTTGTTGTCTTCTAGAGAGACCATCACGTTACTTGCACTACTTAGAACGTCGTTAAACCACGGAAAAATCCAACACTTGGAAATTTCCCGACAGGGGAAAAGGTGGGTATTTATATCCGGTCGAACTTTTTAACATATTCAAAAATTATCCTGAAGCCACATAGACAAAATCTGATAATCCGATCGAACATTCGAATCCCCAAAACAACCCAGAAAATTCAACTCTTGAAAAAATATTAAAAATTCCCAGGAAAACCAGCACTGCAAACTAAGAATTACTGTGCAAAATTGAATGCAAGAAGAGACCACATGGCCGCGGAACCGCCGCATTAGCCATGCTAATGCCGCGGTTCCGCCGCACTTTGGTGGATTCTGTAAGTGCACGGCGGCGCCCCGGCCGTCAATCCGACGGCCAAATGCGGAAGCGGTGATAAACTTTAATTTTTCTTGAACTGGCAAACCGACGTGCACTAATACCCGGATCGAACCATTAACTAGTCCTAGCTATCTACAAGAAAGGGAATAGAGATATACCGACGATCCAAGTCCTCCGGTATTCTCGTCATGGTCCCGATCTCCTGCGGAAAAGTCCCGTCTCCTCCTCGTCGCCGGAAGTGCACCACATCGCCTACTTTGTTTACGGGCTCCCACCTCAATGCCGAGGCAACTCGGGCACGAAGCCGGCTACTCGACGTGCCCAAGATTTACTGTAGAATCTATAGTAGAGCTTGTGTCTCACTTGTGGGGTTGTGGAATTGCCTTTTGGTGGAAGTATGAAACATGAACTTTTGTGGAGGGATTAGTAGGAGTTTTGCAACATGATATCAACCAAAAACCCCACTCTCTCATTTTGGACAGCCCCTCTATGGCTTTGGCCGGCCATACAATGGGAAGAGAGAGAATGTGAGGGTGAGAGAGTGTATATGAGAGTGTGGCCATCCAATAATACAATGGAGAGAGAGAGAAGGCTATCATGCCAAAAAGGAAATGATCACAACAATAAACCCACACTCAACCAACCTCACCCCTCATCATCATCAACCATCATGAACCATGATGACTCAAAAAGTCATGCCATCATGAAGAAATTAAGTCAAAGGATGGTGCTATAATCATGACATGATAAAAATGTAAAGACCCCCTCCACAATTGCTTATTTGCAACAATGCAAATAAACCCTCCTCCACCAATCTTCGGCCAATGAACGGAACAATGGAAATCGGCCGAAACGGAAAGCAAACTGGCAACTCCAGAAAACTGGTCCCGTAATAAATTACAGGAAAAACCCCGATACTGTGCATACACACCCGCATTTGTATTCCGACCGAAATACAAATGCAATGAGACAAAATCTACACTGTACTATACTAGGATCCGGCTTAAACCAAAGCCGGCTAGTAATATCTGTTCAATCCTGATCCGTGCAATACCGCACGTATCTGATCGAACCCTGCCATATAACCATACGGCCTATAGTACAAACTGTCCGATCCTGATCCGTGCAATACCGCACGTATCTGATCGGACCTTGCCATATCTCCATACGGCCTCTACAACCTTTCGCCCGAAAGCTGAGTAACTGAAATGTGCGGGACTCTAAAGACTCATCAACACCTTGGTTGTGGATTTAACCACTAGCACGTTAGAGGTATAAGCCAATACATAACGGGCCATCAGGTATTGACCAAAAGGGACGTCTGTGAGCGAACTCAGCCTGACACCCTACTGAGCCTGTCAGTGACAATATCCGTACAGTCCGGTCCGTTCGTCTATGAGTATCGCATGGCGGGCCTAGGGGGTTGGTAAAAGTCAGACCCCCAAAAGCGGTACAAGTCGTGTCGGAGTGTAACCCAGAACACCCTGAGATACTACTGGAATACCTACCAGTAAATCTCCTTGCCTTGGCCAAGGACTTTGTGTAATGGCTCTCCTAAACACAGCACGACCTCACCCCCAATACCGGGAGAGACGAACCCCTGAAGATACGCTCACTGCCTCCATGTGGCTCGGGACTGTACCCAACTAAAACCTGTTTGCACGACTCCTTTGAGCCATGGTAGGGTAGTAATCAAAGTACAGTGGGAACTCATACGAGACAAATGACGATCCCCAGGTCGATGAACTAACCTGCACACATGTCACCAGGGAACTGCCATCTGACGTCTGGTATATGACCAACTAGCATGTTCCCGGCGAGTCCTGTCCGGTGTACTCATAACCCAATGAGCACCTGTATACATCTTAGGTGATCCAACAGACACCAGTGGCTTGTGAGACCGGCCACCGCCCCTCGTCGGGGTCTCGACTGTATACACTAGTCTACTAATGGAGTATCGATGCCCAGTCTCGAAACTCCCACGACTAGGGACCTTTTAAGGATAAGCTTATAGACCCCAGCTCCCACTTATATGATCGCCCTCATACTGCTGGTGGTCAAGCAAGAATCCTAGGGGCTCTATCAACGTGTAATAGCGACGTGTCATGTCACCTAAAGCAGTACACGATGATAAAGGTAAACCAGATAGCATACTATCATCTCGAGTAAGACTGTCCTACCGGGATAGGTCCTCCCTCAATCATTACAATCACGTACCTATGACCTAATAATTGACTCTGAGGGCACTATCTCCAACAATCTCCCACTTGCACTCAAGGCTAATTATTGCGATGTCGCATACTCACAGCCCGTGTGATACCGAACATCCAACTCCTCTACTAGGCAGTCTTACAAAGCTCGTTTGCGGAACCATTGCGTTCGATGAATAGCCTCAGTGAGTGGATCCACTTAGTTGTTTCTTTCTATGTCTCTCTATATCTCAAGTTCGCGGAGAAAGCCATCTCCCGAAATGAGCAATACCTGTCTTAGAATGTGTCTGGATGTCTGATGGGACATAGCTCATAAATGAACTCCAAATCCAAACTTCTTAGACTGTATCGACAACTGAACTTAATCAGTATCCTGCGCCATGCCACTCTTCAGTATTGCCTTGGACCACCTGTCCAAAATACTGCCCCTCATCAGAAGGAAAGCTATAACTCTGACAACCTCCTTGTCGTCCATGTCACCTTGGAAGCCTGGAATGATAACTGTCTCCCGAATGAGGCTGTCGTTATCATATCCCTAGAACATCCACTTATGTTCTAAAACTGCTTCCGACCGTTTCTCCAGGATTGGATCAATGTGAATTTATTGCATCTAGTGCAAGAACAACATCTGGTGTGGTACTTGACATCTCATGATTGACTCAATCGCCTGAGCAAGTGATCTGCCAATCATGCACATCCCTCTCCCCTTTAGTCTGTAAGACACCTTTAGAGAGGGTGACTCCATTACCTGCAGGTACACTACCGTGCCAGGAGTCGTCCATTCTAAATACTCTTAGAATGCTGTCTGAGTACCCAGATTGGGAAACCACCCAAATCTAGATCTAAAACCATAGATCTAGTAACCAGTATGTGTAGGGTTCCTAGGCACACTAGTGAGGTCTTCCAAGCCATCAACCATGGCAATTTCAAAAATTATGGTGCCTACAAACCCTAAACTACGGATCGATAACTAGAAGTCTAGGCGAACAACTAACTAGTTAACACTTAACTAAAAGTTTAACGGAAATACAACCTTTGTAGATCCGGTCCTCCACCTCCACGGCTCCACAACGAGGTCGTCTCCGCTGTCCAAATCAAATCCGGGCTCTAGAGTCGGCTTCGTCGGAGAATGGGCAAGCTAGGTCGTCGATGTCCATGCCGAAGATGATCTACGTCGAAGCATCGCAAGATCAAGCTCAACCTTCACCAAACCATGATGACTTGTGAAGGAAACACACTCTACTACTTGGCAAGAGGTAGAGGATGAAGAAATAGGAAGTGGGTAGACTTTAGAATTGGATTTCTCACTCATATGCATCAATCACCATTGATGGAGGTGAAGCTTTTCTTCTTCAAGTCAAGGAAGAAGAAGAAGAAAGCTTATCATAAGATAATTCTAAAAAGAAAAGAATAATACATTCTTATCATCTTAGAACCATGGTTTAGTGTAGAGAATTAATCATGGTTGAGTGGTATGGTTAGGGTTAAGGATGAGATAAGAATAGTGGACTAAGTCAAAGCTTCATGAAGCTTTAACAAAACAACAAAAGAAGCCACCATCCTTTTCTCATTCTTTTATTCATTTATCAAAAATAAATGGATAACTAAATAAGATAAATGAATAACTAAATTATAAACCCTAACCATATCATTAACCAAGATTTAATACTTTACACTTAACCAAAAAGCATGCATCATCAAACATGATACAAGCAAATGTACAAATGTATATCACATATACAATGTGCACATTACAAGTGAGAAAATCCATATAAAGTGAACCAATACTAGTTAACGCAAAGTAATATATCAAATATATAATTATGCATTAAATCATTAAATCAACACTTGATTCAATGACCCGGTCATGTCGCACACAACCGACTAGTATATAACGTATCGGCTTATCAAGTCAACCTTTGATTCGATAACTAGGGTATATCGCATATAACCTAATCGATACATTCATCGCGAGAATGGAATACGGTATCACATACACGCATTATTCTCGGTCCCGCACATATCTCATATGCGCTCCTATTTCGTTTCGCTTGAGCCAGGAAACCTCTGTGTAGGACTCTAAAGACTCGTCAATACGCCGGCAGCAGATGATGATCATATCAAACATCCACAAGCCGCAAGCGGTCTGCTAAACGTAACGGCCACCCGGGTATTGAGCGATTTGAAGATCGACGAGAAAGCCCGCTCACACTCCAGTGAATCCGACTAGTAACACTACCGTACAGTCCGGTCTGATCGTCTGATATGTCGCATATCTCGCCTAGGGGTGGTAAACGTCAGACCCCAATAGCTCAATAAGTCGTGTCGATATGAGGTCTATAACTGTTCGAGAAACTACTGGTAACACTTACCAGTAAATCTCAGCAACCCTGGCCAGGGATTTCCTGTTATAGCCAATCGAACACAGCGCAACATCAACCCCCTATACCGGGAGAGACGAATCCCCTCCTATCGCTCATTGCCTCCATGTGACTCGGGACTGTACCCAAAAACCACCGTTTTGCACGCCCTCTTGGACGTGGTAAGATGGAAATCAAAGCACAGTGGGAACCACACAAGACAATATGACGATCTCGGGTCAACAGACTAAGCTGTACCAGTGTCACCAGAGAACTGCCATCTGACGTGAGGTATAATACCATCTGGGAGTTCTCGGCGAGTCCGTCCAGTGTACCCAGTCTCTACTGAACACCCGTATATCTCCTCTGATGTCAAACACCGATGGATATGGGATCATCCATCGCCCATCTGTATGGGTCGAGAAGGTATACGCTAGTCTACTCTGGTATATCGATGCCCCGTCTCGATACACCCACGACTAGGGACTTTGAAGGATGTACTTATGGACTACCATGTACCCACTAGTATGATCCGCATCATAGTCCAGGTAGTCAAGTACAGATCCTAAGGGCTTTACCAACATGTAACAGAGAGACAATCAGCATACACGTTAAGGTAAAGATCAACCAGATAGCATACTATCATGTCGAGCAAGAAAGTCCTCCCTATATATGTCCCAGCATCCACTACAATATACATCCTATGTACAGTAACGGCCTCTAGGGCATACATATAACTAACAATCTCCCACTTTCACTAGGGCCATCTGTAGCAGTGGTTTGAAGTATCTCATACTCAACCATCCCATAAAAGTGTCTCACTCTGGGAACAGGCCTTTGTGAGTGGATCCGCTGTGTTGTCCTCTGAGTCTACTCTCCTAACCTCGATCTCCCTGGAGATCAATCATCTCCATGATCAGGCGATGCTGCCTTAGAATATGTCTGGATCACTGATGGGACGGACGTTCCTTGGCATAAGCCACAACTCCATTGTCACACAATGGGAGGAACATAGTTCATCTCATGAACCATTATACACCCAGACTGCCTCTATGGTAGCATCTTCAGTAGCGATGTATTCAGCCTTTATCGTCTAGTATGTCACGGTATCTAGCTTGGAACTCTTCCAACATACCGTCCCTTTACTGAGGGTAAAGACAATGCCTGTGACTGACACTCAGTCGTCATTATCACCCTGGAACCATTCCAGTGATTCTCCCTTGGATCGATTGATACCATCTCACTACTACTAGTGAGATACCTAACATCCAATTAGATCTATCTCATAGATCCAAAATCCAGGATTTAGTAGGTATCACTTTGATCCTATATGGAGAATTTTGGTGATAAACGGAGATTGACCGAGCGTAGCATAAGAAACTCCTTTCTTATCAAGAGTATGTCATCCACGTACTCTACGAGGATCGTCACCATACTCCCTACTACCTTCTTGTTTATACAAGGTTCATCTACCATTTTGATGATGTCAACTTCTTTGACTTGTCCATCAAAACAGATGTTCCAACTCCGCGATGCCTGCTTTATCCTATAAAGTATCTTGCACACGTTTCCGCTGCTCCCACTGTCTACGAGGCCCTCTGGCTGTGTACTTATAGACGCACTATTCTAAAACATCATTTAGAAAAGCAGTCATGGCACCCAACCGCCAGATATCGTAGTTATGGTATGTAGCCGTGGCAAGTAGGATCTGGATGGACTTAAGCATAGCTACTTGAAAAGGTTTCATCATTATCCACGCCTGGTTAATGACGAAAACCTTTAACAAGTCTAGCTTTGAAAGTCTCAACCTTTCCATGTACACCAAGTAATCTTCTCAAGATATACTTGCTCCTGATGGGGATTTAACCCTTCAGATATAGCAACGAAAGTCCATACTTTATTGGTGTATAAGGATTCCATGTCAGATCGATAAACATCCAGCCATTCTTACAGAGTCTTACTCTCGATGGCCAGCTCGAAGCTAGTTGGGTCATCATCTCATGATGCAATCCTCGCTCCCACTGTCATAGAGAAACTGAATTATCTCTCAGGTGGGTGAGGAACCCTACTAGATCGGCGGAGAGGCTGAGGTTCGTTGGAATCTACTGAATCCATTGGCTCTATCAAATCATCTGCTGCAGTTTGTATAGCTGGAACCCTTCCAGTTCTACATTACAGACCTTGCCTTGAGCTTGTCCGGATTTTGCTTTCTGACATAGGCCGGACAACCCCAAATCTTAACCAACTTAAGATATGGGCTCTTCCCTTTCCATATCACATATGAAGTGTTAGGCAACTGATTTGATTGGAACCCTATTCAATAGGTATGCAACTTCTCAAGTGCATAACTCCCAAAAGGAAATAGGTAACTCAATGATACTCATCATAGAGCACACCTTATCACATAGGGTGTGATTGCTCCACCCCGATATACCATCGTGCCATGGTGTATACAGAGGAGTAATGCTGAGAGAGAATCTCATTCTCTTTTAGAAAAGTCCAGGAATTCCGTGCTCAAGTATTCTCCTCCTTGATCTCATCAAAGGACATAATACTTATACCCGTATTTTGGTTCTCTACTTCTAACTTATATTCTGTGAATATCTCAAAAGGTTCGGACTTGTGTTTCAACAGGAACATAGGTCTGAAACTCGAAAGATTATCAGAGAATGTAATGAAGTAAAAAGAACCAGTCTTGGTATGTGTAGACTGGGGAGCTTACATACATCAACATGTATCATATCCCAAGAGTTCATTAACTCTTTCTCCGTTTACAGTAAACGGAGCTATGGTCATCTTATCTTTGCGACATGACTGGCGAGTTTCATAAGATATAAATTCAAACTGATTTAAATATGCATCTAAATGTAACTCTAGCTAGTCGGGTCGCATTGATATGACCTAGTCTACAATGCCTCAAGAAGGATTCGTTCATTTCTGAACTCTTCCTCTTGTGTGTGTTCCGTATACTAAGAACTGTTGTTTGATTTAGAACATCAATGCTTTTAGATAACGTGCCTGAACCGATCAACTTTTGATATAGGAAATGTTCAAAACATTATCCAACAATACAAAATTATATCCTTTCTTTACTAATAAAGAGACTGATATGATTTTGTATATCAGGTTCGGTATCTAATAACATTCGTTCAGAATCAATGTATTGGTGATACAGGGTGACAGTGACCGACAGACTTGGCTGCAACACTTGCCCCGTTTTCTGCCTCATGAAACTTATCACCCGTTCTCAGTTCTTTACCTTTCTGTAGCCCTATGTAACAGATTACATATCTGGGATCCTGATCTGGTATCACATACCCAGGACGCGGAGGATACTGAGAAACAGTTCTGTATAATGAACACACCCGAAGATGATGCATCAGCATGCACTCTCTTCGTTTGGGCGGCACGGGAATTCTGGTATTCCCCAATTTTCTGCTCTGTCTTATAACAATTATAAGTTGGAGCGGGACCAACGTTCCCCAGCTCAGTATAACAAGCGGGTTCGGTCAATAATCCGTATTATTATCTTGATTAAGGCGTGATATGGTCGCTACCAGGAGAGAGAGAGAAGAAAACACTCAGCGTGCGCTCTGTCAAGAATAGATTGGTTATTATTTTATCTAATCAGGATGGCTCCCACTGCTTTTTATCAAATCTTCCTTCAAACCCTAAAAGGAAAGACTAGCCGGGATTAATTACACACTACAAGTTCGCCAATCTTTCAGCCAGGCCAGTGTCGGTACTTTGAGGGAGGTCCCCCGTGCTTTCGCACGAACCTAATTAATGTAAACCTCGTTTTCCCAGAGGCGTAACCCCGTTAACACCTTTCTAGACACCTACTTGATCGGCTAATTGTAATGTATAAAACTCTCCCAGGAGTAACACTTACTCGCAGCGGGTATCGGGATCCAACTATCTCATAGAAGGTATGCAATCTCATTGCAAATCTCAACACTTGAAATTCTCGATAATATTTTGCCCCTAACGTGCTATGACCTTGACGAAAGCCAACAAACCATAGCCCGCTAGTCAAGTTCAACCCGTACATTTCTTGATCGAATTAAACCCACCCGCACGACCCTTGACGAAAGCCAACAAAGCCGCACGACTACCCTAATCCAATCGCATCGTATGCTAGCAGATAAGCAGCATATAGCTACCGCACACTGCACCTTGACGAAAGCCAACAAATGCAGCACGAATACTATATACAACTTATCTGAAATGACGGAGGGCTACGACAGGTTTTTGTAAGTGCACGGCGGCGCCCCGGCCGTCAATCCGACGGCCAAACGCGGAAACGGTGGTAAACTTAAAATTTTGCGGACTTGGCAAAACGGCACCACCGCGCACTAAAACCGGATCGGGCCATTAAACTAAATCTAGCTAACTACAAAGAGAAGGGGAAGAGATATACCGACGATCCAAGTCCTCCGGTCTTCATCTCCACTCCGATCTCCTCGCGGGATCTCCGTCCGTCTCCTCCTCGTCGGAAAGGGCACCACGAAGCCGGGTACTTTTACGGGCTCCCACCTCAATACCGAGGCAACTCGAGCATGAAGCCGGCAACTCGACATGCTCAAGATATGCTGTAGAATGTGTAGTAGAAGAAGTCTCATTTTTGGGGTTGTGGAGTTGCCATTTGTGGAGGAGAAGAGAGCTTGGAGAGAGGTGGGGAAAAATGTGGCATACAAAAGAATGAGAATAACAATTTTTCCCCCACCAAAAGAAATGAATCCCATCCCCTCTAGGAATGGCCGGCCACCCCCCCATCATGTGTGATTGGAGAGAGAGAGAGAACAAACAAGGGGGTGGGTGGAAAAAGAGTAATGATGGAGAAACAAATGATCACCACAAAGAAAAATCTTCACTCAACAACCATACCCCTCAACATCATCAACAATCATGACTTTAAAAGTCAAGCCATGATGGAGTCAAAACAAGTCAATGATGGTGCACATCATGAAAGCCATCATGATGCATCAAGATGCAAAAACCCCCTCCACAAATGCCTATTTGCAACAATGCAAATAAGCCCTCCTCCACCAATCTTCGGCCAATGAACGGAACAATGGAAATTGGCCGAAACGAAAAGCAAACTGGCAACTCCAGAAAACTGGTCCCGTAATAAATCACAGGAAAACCCCGATACTGTGCATACACACCCGCATCTGTATTTCGACCGAAATACAAATGCAATGAGACAAAATCTACACTGTACTATACTAGGATCCGGCTTAAACCAAAGCCGGCTAGTAATATCCGTCCGATCCTGATCCGTGCAATACCGCACGTATCTGATCGAACGCTGCCATATAACTATACGGCCACTAGTACAAACTGTCCGATCCTGATCCGTGCAATACCGCACGTATCTGATCCGACCTTGCCATATCTCCATACGGCCTCTACAACCTTTCGCCCGAAAGCTGAGTAACTGAATGTGGGGGACTCTAAAGACTCGTCAACACCTTGGTTGTGGATTTAACCACTAGCACGTCAGAGGTATAAGCCAATACGTGACGGGCTACCAGGTACTGACCAAATGGGACGTCGATGAGGAAGCTCACCCCGACACCCAACTGAGCCTGTCAGTGACAATATCCGTGCAGTCCGGTCCGTTCGTCTATGAGCATCGCATGGTGGGCCTAGGGGGTTGGTAAAAGTCAGACCCCCAAAAGCGGTACAAGTCGTGTCGGAGTGTAGCCCAGAACACCCTGAGATACTACTGGAATACCTACCAGTAAATCTCCTTGCCTTGGCCAAGGACTTTGTGTAATGGCTCTCCTAGACACAGCACGACCTCACCCCCAATACCGGGAGAGACGAACCCCTGAAGATACGCTCACTGCCTCCATGTGGCTCGGGACTGTACCCAACTAAAACCTGTTTGCACGACTCCTTTGAGCCGTGGTAGGGTAGTAATCAAAGTACAGTGGGAACTCACACGAGACAAATGACGATCCCCAGGTCGATGAACTAACCTGCACACATGTCACCAGGGAACTGCCATCTGACGTCTGGTATATGACCAACTAGCATGTTCCCGGCGAGTCCTGTCCGGTGTACTCATAACCCAATGAGCACCTGTATACATCTTAGGTGATCCAACTGACACCAGTGGCTTGTGAGACCGGCCACCGCCTCTCGTCGGGGTCTCGACTGTATACACTAGTCTACTAATGGAGTATCGATGCCCAGTCTCGAAACTCCCACGACTAGGGACCTTTTAAGGATATGCTTGTAGACCCCCAGCTCCCACTTATATGATCGCCCTCATACTGCTGGTGGTCAAGCAAGAATCCTAGGGGCTCTATCAACGTGTAATAGCGACGTGTCAGGTCACCTAAAACAGTACACGATGATAAAGGTAAACCAGATAGCATACTATCATCTCGAGTAAGACTGTCCTACCGGGATAGGTCCTCCCTCAATCATTGCAATCACGTACCTGTGATCCAATAATTGACTCTGAGGGCACTATCTCCAACAATCTCCCACTTGCACTCAAGGCTAATTATTGCGATGTCGCATACTCACAGCCCGTGTGATACCGAACATCCAACTCCTCTACTAGTCAGTCTCACAAAGCTCGTTTGCGGAACTATTGCGTTCGAGGAATAGCCTCAGTGAGTGGATCCGCTCAGATGTATCTTTCTATGTCTCTCTAAATCTCAAGTTCGCGGAGAAAGCCATCTCCCGAAATGAGCAAAATCAGTCTTAGAGTATGTCTGGATGTCTGATGGGACCTAGCTCATAAATGAACTCCAAATCCAAACTTCTTAGACTGTATTGACAACTGAACTTAATCTGTGTCCTGCGCCATGCCTCCCTCAGTATTGCCTTGGATCACCTGTCCAAAATACTGCCCCTCGTCAGAAGGAAAAACTATAACTCTGACAACCTCCCTGTCGTCCAGGTCATCTTGGAAGCCTGGAATGATAACTGTCTCCTGAATAAGGCTGTCGTTATCATATCCCTAGAACATTTACTTATGTTCTAAAACTGCTTCCGACTGTTTCTCCAGGATTGGATTGATATCAACTTATTGCACCAACCGCAAGAACAACATCTGGTGTGGTACTTGACATCTCATGATTGACTCAATTGCCTACGCAAGTGATCTGCCAATCATGCCCGTCCCTCTCCCCTTTAGTCTGTAAGACACCTTTGGAGAGGGTGACTCCATTACCTGCAAGTACACTACCGTGCCAGGAGTCGTCCATCCTAAATACTCTTAGAATGCTGTCAAGTACCCTGATTGGGAAACCACCCAAATCTAGATCTAAGACCATAGATCTAGTAACCAGTATGTCTGATATAAAATCCATTTCCTTTGTGGAGAAACAACTGTGTGACGACCAAAGTATAACCGATCGTAGTGTAGGAGTTTCCTTTCCTACTCTGTGTATATCATCCAAATACCAGGACATCACACCCTACTACCTTCTCAACAGATCCATCACCTATTCTGATGAAGTCAAACCCATGACTGTCACGTCAGAAACAGATGATCTATCTCCGCTACATCTGCTCTAGTCTATAAATAGACATAAGCTACCTGTCCACCAATGCTTCCGCTGCTCCCACTGACTACGACAACCCTCTGGCAGAGTCATATACACGTACACTTCTGAAGCGAGTTCAGAACGACGCTATACTCATCCTCCCGCCGGGTCTCACAGCCTGGAACAACAGCAATGGTAATTGTGGGTAAACAAGAACTTTCCTGTCACCGTCCTTGAGGCTACCGTAGTACCTCTCTGGTGCCTGAAGTTACCCACCTTATCTGCGGAGTGGCCAATGGAATGTCAATCCAGATTGAATCTTTAGGTTCCTTATCAAATCTTCAGTAATCGTTTGTGGTTCTGGAATCACTTCCAGTTCTACCATACTCCCACTACTGTTTTCTGAAAAATCCATTTTTAATAAAACTGTGGCGAGTCTAGAACAATATTGCTATTGTTCATCCAGATGGTAGAAAATCAACCCGCGTCATAGCCTGGGTCAACCCACAAACAGCCATTACAGAAATGTGCCTTGAGTTGTCCAGTGTCTGGTTTTAAGCATAAGCCAAACAACTCCCCGTACCTTAACAATGTTAAGATATGAACTGTACTATATCCAATATAGAAACAGAGGCACAGATTTAATTGAACCAGATTCAAATCATGCAGCTATCCCCAGTGCATGTCAACTAAATGGAAGGAGGCCGATCAGCGTTACTCAACTTAGGAATACTTTCAATTATGAGTAACCTGAAAGAGAAGCAAGATCTCTTAATCATTACTATCAAATGAATACCATACACAAGTATCTACATCTTCGATCTCTTTGAAGAATCCCGATACTTGCTATACCTGGTTCTCTACTCTATTCAAATACCAATAACTTCTCCAAATTCGGACCCTGTGTTTCCACGAAACACCTGTCTAAAAACTAGAGAAGTCATAAGTAAACCGAATATAGTACGAGGACCAACCCCTCTGTCCTGATGGACCCTGGACAACATACAATACTCTGTATAAGTCCCTTGAGTCTAATAACTCATTCACTGTGTGTCGTAGGTTGAAAACTGTACTTATGGTTAAGAAGAATTACACCGCTGTTTAATGCTCCTTACCTAACCATCCACTGATATAGGTAAATGTCGTAGACATAATTTCAGAAAGGTATATCTCACTCTATGAAAATAGACGTACAGATATATCAATTTGAAATTGGTGCATAACAGCGGATATTCAAAACCAAATATTTGCCGACCGGCAAACAGCCCAGGTGATCTCCTCAAATATCACCGATTACAACGAATCCCGATATAATGAGGATGATCACCCAATTCCCAATAACCTACTCCCACTCATCATCTGTAAAACCATACAGTTGTGAGAATCAAACCTGGTAAATACATACCCTGGAGCAAGTATCTAATCGGGAAATCAGTTTTCCATTAACAGTACACAGTGGAACTGAAACATTGAAATGTTTCGATGGGGTATCCTGGTATTCCTAGTAATGCCTCTTCCATCATCCAGATTCACAACTATAACCGTATAATTCTTTGCCACCTCTCCAAATCCCTTCATATGTCTTTAGTCTTTACCTTCTGTACACCCCTTTAGGCCAATTGGTTTTCTACCTTCCCTACCGTTCGGCACCAGCCTATGGTTTGGAAGAAGACTATCCAAAAAGCATAAAGGGTGTACTGTCCTAATCCTAGGAGCACTCGCAACGCGAGAGAAGGTGAAGATAAAAGACATCTGAATGTACTTTATTCCTATTTCTCCTGAACCAGGATCCATCCCCGAACTGGAACAAGTTCCTTTCGAGTTCGTATATAACCATACGATGGATTATCCAATAAAATGGGATCTTCGTAGTGATACGGAGTGTCCTGGAGAAATACAAAGGTGATGTGGGAGTGGTAACGAAATATTTGTTTTGGTCGTGAATATCTGTTGCAATTTACTTTGCCCTCTTACTGATCCCTTGTTTTGTCTGAACTTAATACCTTCTGCACACCATCGTTATGCTAATTGGTTTTCTTCATTCCCTACCGGTCGGCACCAGCCTATGGTTTGGAAGAAGACTATCCAATTTGCATAATAGGTGTACTACTCCTAAACTAAGGAGTACTCGCAACCTGAGAGAGGGTGAAAAGAAAAGACAACTGAATAATCCTATCCGTTTTCTCCAGAACCGGAAACCATCCTCGAATAAATTCTTTCGAGTTCGTATCTAACCATACGATGGTTTTGTCCAATGGAAGTGGACGTTCGTAGTAATACGGGGTGTCCTGGAGAAAAGGGTAAAAGTAGGAGTGGCAATGAGGTCTGCAATTCTGACAATCCAAAAGCCAGTGTTTAAGAAGGTTCGGTCAACTTGGTCACTGAGTCAAAGTCTTAGGGTCGGGTCAATGGTCGCTGCCAAAGAGAGAGAGAAAAGAAACACTCAGCGTGCACTCTAACCTAGATCAGAATGGTTACCAATTTATCTAATCTGGAAACCTCCCACTGTACCTCAAATTTTCCTCCAAACCTTAAAGAAAAATTAGTCGGGGTTACCCGAGGAGTAAACTAACTCATCAGTGGGAATCGGGATCCAACTATCATCGCATGATAACGTGACGGAATCCGCTCACGTCATCACACTCCAGAAGGTATGCGCATATCTGGCAAGTTTCAGTTCTTTTGAAACTCCCGATGTGATTTCTGCCCCATGCTCTTATGACCTTGGCGAAGGTCAACAAATCATAAGTCACATGTCAAGTTCTACCCGTCATTATCCAGGTTAATTTGAATCCACCCGTACAAGCCCTTGACGAAGGTCAACAAGGCTATACGACTGTCCCAAACCAACGCATCTATCTATGCAGCAGAAAGGTAACAAGCAGCTACCATACACTATGCCTTGACGAAGGTCAACAAACACAGCATGAATACTACGTGCTACCCGTCTGAAACGACGGAGGGCTACGAATGGTTTCTGGCGAAAACCTTTAACGTAAAGAACTTGATATCGTTGAAGGAACTGATAGCTTTTTGAAAATATAGTGACGACAACCGTTGCTAAAGAGGTCACTCCCGGTGAAGGGATCTCGGCTCTTTCCCCGTAGAATGGGGTGCAGGATATTCCAACTGAATACCGCGATGCAAAGCAAAAGTAATCGGCTATAGTGAAGTTAATGCCCTGACGCAAACTTATTGTCCAAGGGGTCACTCCCGGTGAAGGGATCTCAGCCCTTGCCTCGTCGACTGAGGAGCAGGATATTCTAATGAATACCACGATGCAAAACAAAAGTAAACGTCCTTGCAATAACAGCTTTTTGAAAAAGTGTTCCAACAACATCAGATTAGGTTTGTTTTTAACTTTGCATTGATCCGAATCAATGCAGTCCCATCAATTGATCACACCAAAAAGAACGAAAATATACTGATGTACGTATATGCCATCCGCATTCGCCACTGGGTCCCGTCATAACCCGTTAGGTTAGCTTACTAACGACAGAGCGGGGACTGGACTAGCGCGGATGCAAAACATATGCAACATCTACTAATATATATACCAATATATTATATTTCGCTCAAGGCGTGAAAGAAATGCAACATCACAGAGAATGAACAGCATCACAGAAACAATACAGATATATGGGATCCCCGGGTTTCACAGAGCCGCTACTGAAACCCGACGTTCCCCTGGTCGTGTGGATAGCCTGTGCAATGAAATCCTAGACCCCTACGGGCGCGGCAAGTCACCCGCCAAAACCTGAAGCGAGGCAGCCCCCTTCAGCGCCGTGAATGGACCACCCAGCACTTCACGGAATCCGGTAACTTGGGCACCCCTCCTGGGTCAACCTGTACCCCCTACGAGTGCGGCGAATAGCCCGCCAATCCTAGAGTGAAGCCCCCTCCGTCTCAATGCCATGAGATGCGGGCTTGTTGCCCTCCAGAACCCGGCTATCCGTGCACCCCTCCGCGGGGCAATCCTAGTACAGAAAGTAAAATATACATACAACGGGTACATCGACCGCAACCAGGTCGTGCCCCAAAATAATAATACAAACAGGCAGTGACGGCAGTCCACATGTCGGACGCTCGCCCCGCAATATCAAATGTACATAATACAACAAAACTGTACTAGCATTGCATCCAGGCTATCCCCACGACCGATCCGCAACATCACAGCAAATACATAGAACATCAATGTGAAAGTCACGTTCGTAAATCCGTCTAACCGGGCTATAGCAGTTAGACCGGATTTACCGATCGAGTGACATTCACGGTCGCAGATATAATGTAAATACTGTGAAAAATGTGTTTAAGATTTTCCGATTGACCAAAAATTAACAAGTGGGCCCCAAACTAATACTGTAGCACTCACAGAAATAATTGGCCCAATTTTAATATTCCAAAACCCACAAAATAATCCCAGAAAGCCTCTGTAAAAAATTGGTGCAGTGAACTCCACAGTGCGCGGCGGAAGGGCGGCGTAATGGGGGTTCATGCGGCGCTTCCGCGCTCCCACTGTAGAATCATTTCATCGAAATTTTACAGAGTTCTTAGAATTTCCAGTACATCAATATTTTACAACCTGAAAAATTTTTCGAGACCAAAATATTTCAACAGAAACTGATGTGAACTAGAAATGCAAGTTTTGGAATTTTGGTCGATCGGAAATGCAAAACACATCAAACGAAGCTAGACGAAGTTAATGGCGAGGCTCTGATACCACTGTAAGTGCACGGCGGCGCCCCGGCCGTCAATCCGACGGCCAAACGCGGAAACGGTGGTAAACTTAAAATTTTGCGGACTTGGCAAAACGGCACCACCGCGCACTAAAACCGGATCGGGCCATTAAACTAAATCTAGCTAACTACAAAGAGAAGGGGAAGAGATATACCGACGATCCAAGTCCTCCGGTCTTCATCTCCACTCCGATCTCCTCGCGGGATCTCCGTCCGTCTCCTCCTCGTCGGAAAGGGCACCACGAAGCCGGGTACTTTTACGGGCTCCCACCTCAATACCGAGGCAACTCGAGCATGAAGCCGGCAACTCGACATGCTCAAGATATGCTGTAGAATGTGTAGTAGAAGAAGTCTCATTTTTGGGGTTGTGGAGTTGCCATTTGTGGAGGAGAAGAGAGCTTGGAGAGAGGTGGGGAAAAATGTGGCATACAAAAGAATGAGAATAACAATTTTTCCCCCACCAAAAGAAATGAATCCCATCCCCTCTAGGAATGGCCGGCCACCCCCCCATCATGTGTGATTGGAGAGAGAGAGAGAACAAACAAGGGGGTGGGTGGAAAAAGAGTAATGATGGAGAAACAAATGATCACCACAAAGAAAAATCTTCACTCAACAACCATACCCCTCAACATCATCAACAATCATGACTTTAAAAGTCAAGCCATGATGGAGTCAAAACAAGTCAATGATGGTGCACATCATGAAAGCCATCATGATGCATCAAGATGCAAAAACCCCCTCCACAAATGCCTATTTGCAACAATGCAAATAAGCCCTCCTCCACCAATCTTCGGCCAATGAACGGAACAATGGAAATTGGCCGAAACGAAAAGCAAACTGGCAACTCCAGAAAACTGGTCCCGTAATAAATCACAGGAAAACCCCGATACTGTGCATACACACCCGCATCTGTATTTCGACCGAAATACAAATGCAATGAGACAAAATCTACACTGTACTATACTAGGATCCGGCTTAAACCAAAGCCGGCTAGTAATATCCGTCCGATCCTGATCCGTGCAATACCGCACGTATCTGATCGAACGCTGCCATATAACTATACGGCCACTAGTACAAACTGTCCGATCCTGATCCGTGCAATACCGCACGTATCTGATCCGACCTTGCCATATCTCCATACGGCCTCTACAACCTTTCACCCGAAAGCTGAGTAACTGAATGTGGGGGACTCTAAAGACTCGTCAACACCTTGGTTGTGGATTTAACCACTAGCACGTCAGAGGTATAAGCCAATACGTGACGGGCTACCAGGTACTGACCAAATGGGACGTCGATGAGGAAGCTCACCCCGACACCCAACTGAGCCTGTCAGTGACAATATCCGTGCAGTCCGGTCCGTTCGTCTATGAGCATCGCATGGCGGGCCTAGGGGGTTGGTAAAAGTCAGACCCCCAAAAGCGGTACAAGTCGTGTCGGAGTGTAGCCCAGAACACCCTGAGATACTACTGGAATACCTACCAGTAAATCTCCTTGCCTTGGCCAAGGACTTTGTGTAATGGCTCTCCTAGACACAGCACGACCTCACCCCCAATACCGGGAGAGACGAACCCCTGAAGATACGCTCACTGCCTCCATGTGGCTCGGGACTGTACCCAACTAAAACCTGTTTGCACGACTCCTTTGAGCCGTGGTAGGGTAGTAATCAAAGTACAGTGGGAACTCACACGAGACAAATGACGATCCCCAGGTCGATGAACTAACCTGCACACATGTCACCAGGGAACTGCCATCTGACGTCTGGTATATGACCAACTAGCATGTTCCCGGCGAGTCCTGTCCGGTGTACTCATAACCCAATGAGCACCTGTATACATCTTAGGTGATCCAACTGACACCAGTGGCTTGTGAGACCGGCCACCGCCTCTCGTCGGGGTCTCGACTGTATACACTAGTCTACTAATGGAGTATCGATGCCCAGTCTCGAAACTCCCACGACTAGGGACCTTTTAAGGATATGCTTGTAGACCCCCAGCTCCCACTTATATGATCGCCCTCATACTGCTGGTGGTCAAGCAAGAATCCTAGGGGCTCTATCAACGTGTAATAGCGACGTGTCAGGTCACCTAAAACAGTACACGATGATAAAGGTAAACCAGATAGCATACTATCATCTCGAGTAAGACTGTCCTACCGGGATAGGTCCTCCCTCAATCATTGCAATCACGTACCTGTGATCCAATAATTGACTCTGAGGGCACTATCTCCAACAGTTTTTCTGAAAACCTATTGCGTAATGAACTTGATATCGTTGTAGGATCGAATGAATTTTAAAATGGAGTGCTTTTGAGGCTTTTCTAGTTTTGCTAAAGGAGTCACTCCCGGTGAAGGGATCGTCGGTCCTTTCCTCGTCGAATGAGGTGCGGGATATATCATATATATCACTGTGCAAAGCAAAAACACTTAAAAGCAATCAAAAGACAAACCGAGTGTGTAGCATCTGCCAGTTATTGCTAAAGGAGTCACTCCCGGTGAAGGGATCTCGGTCCTTTCCTCATCGAATAAGGTGCAGGATATATCACATATACCGCTGTGCAAAGCATGAACTGTAGCTACCTGTTTTATTTTGAAATTCGATTCTACAACATCTTAGGTTTCTTTTATTTCATTAATCACATTAATGAAGTCCCATCATTTAAGTACCTAATCATCACAGATAAATACGACGTACACTTATGCCATCCGCATTCGCCTCGATGTCCCCTCGTGCACCGTTAGGTTAGGTAACTAACGGCAGAGCAGGGCAGGGCTAGCGCGGGTGTAAAACATAAGTAACGCCTATATAATATATCATATATACTATATACTGTATCTATCACAGAACATCACATGATCACATCACAGATATCGCAGCAGAAGAAATATATGAAATATTGGATATACTAGGACGTCCGTGTTTTCAATACGAGCCAGTATAAAACACGGATTCCACGGTCGTGATGAATAGCCAAACCCACACCCCAAGACCCCTACGAGAGCGGCAAGCAACCCTACCAATTCTGGAGTTAGGAGACCCGGACCCGACTCCTCGAGTTGGTCTCCCACTGGACTCCAGAACCCGGTTGCTTGTGCCCTCCTCCTTGGGTCTATCCTAGTGCAGTAAAGTAAATAATATACAAATGGTGACTACTTCCGCAACCTGGAAGCGCCCCAATAAAAGAATATTACATACAAGTTTTTACATGAATGAAAATGAAAAACACTCATCTCACATAAAAACCCCCGGCTATTCAAACACGACGATCCAATATAACATATCCAGCAACACATAACATCACATGTCATCAACGTAAGTAAATATGTCCATCCCAATTGTCGTTGACATATAGCAACGAAACCGGCGATATCACATATTACACTTACGGTCACAGAAAAGAAAGTGTAAAACTACAACAGTTGGAATCCGCAATCACCTCAGACATCGCATGCCTGACCAAATGAATTACTTAGACATCACATGCCTAACAATTATAAACCCCGCATTTTAGTCTCATTATCGAAAACACTTTTCAATATCAAGTCGGGCAATTCAGCAAGATTCCCGACATTCTGATCGAATGCTCGTCGCAAACTTCAGTAGACGGCCGCACCCCTGATACCGTCGACGAAGTGCACCAAGGCGGAACACCGTTACCGGGAGCACCCGAATGGATGCTTTCGGCGACAGGGTTCTCCTACAATCACTTGGTCGGGGCTATGGAGTGAGGCTGTCTATTAAGTTTACCCGGCGAGTATCCGCGTACGCTACGTGATTGCGACGGACTTTTGATCACATCAAAATTCCGTGGCAACCGATCAAGTGAGACTAAAGTGCTATGTTTATAACATTCATTTAGTTATCTCATAACTATTGTGAATTCCAATTATTGTATCCCATTCCAGATAAACAGAAAATGTCAAACTTTTCGATCGAACAATCGAACACCCAAGTTTTCCCGAAACTGATCAACACATGAAACAAGTATAACAACATTCCGTTCGTGCCTCAGTACCAACGGTCCAGCCGTAGAAGGGTCAAGCCAACGCCTCACATGTGGCACGCCGTACTGCCCCAAACCCGAAGGTTCAAAGGGCAGTTCAAGACGGTCACATAATCGAGTTAAGGTTTGTGTCTTCTAGAGGGACCATCGCGTTACTTGCACTATTTAGAACGTCGTTAAACTACGGAAAAATCCAACACTTGGAAATTTCCCGACAGGGGAAAAATTGGGTATTTATATCCGGTCGAACTTTTTAACATATTCTAAAATTTATCCGGAAAGCCACACAGACAAAATTTGATACCCCGATCGAAATACCGAATCCCCAAATCAACTCAGAAAAATTCAACTCTTGAAAAAATATTAAAAATACCCAGGAATACCAGCACAGCACAATATGAATTACTGTAGAAATTAGGATGCCAGAAACGACAAAATGGCCGCGCTTGCGCCGCACGAGCCAAGGTCGTGCCGCGGAAGCGCGGCGCACTGTTGGAATTAGGCAGCCGAATTTTACAGTCTTTCTTATAATTGCCTGCTGATTTTTCTGAACATTTTTAATATGGAAAAATCCACGATTTTAAAAATTGGACAGAGAGCAATATTGGTTCGGGGTTTCGGGTTCGTTCGGACTTCAATTTCCGTCTGGACTTCGCCTAAGGCTCTAGCTAGGCTCTGATACCACTGTAGGGTTCCTAGGCACACTAGTGAGGTCTTCCAAGCCATCAACCATGGCAATTTCAAAAATTATGGTGCCTACAAACCCTAAACTACGGATCGATAACTAGAAGTCTAGGCGAACAACTAACTAGTTAACACTTAACTAAAAGTTTAACGGAAATACAACCTTTGTAGATCCGGTCCTCCACCTCCACGTCTCCGCAACGAGGTCATCTCCGCTGTCCAAATCAAATCCGGGCTCTAGAGTCGGCTTCGTCGGAGAATGGGCAAGCTAGGTCGTCGATGTCCATGCCGAAGATGATCTACGTCGAAGCATCGCAAGATCAAGCTCAACCTTCACCAAACCATGATGACTTGTGAAGGAAACACACTCTACTACTTGGCAAGAGGTAGAGGATGAAGAAATAGGAAGTGGGTAGACTTTAGAATTGGATTTCTCACTCATATGCATCAATCACCATTGATGGAGGTGAAGCTTTTCTTCTTCAAGTCAAGGAAGAAGAAGAAGAAAGCTTATCATAAGATAATTCTAAAAAGAAAAGAATAATACATTCTTATCATCTTAGAACCATGGTTTAGTGTAGAGAATTAATCATGGTTGAGTGGTATGGTTAGGGTTAAGGATGAGATAAGAATAGTGGACTAAGTCAAAGCTTCATGAAGCTTTAACAAAACAACAAAAGAAGCCACCATCCTTTTCTCATTCTTTTATTCATTTATCAAAAATAAATGGATAACTAAATAAGATAAATGAATAACTAAATTATAAACCCTAACCATATCATTAACCAAGATTTAATACTTTACACTTAACCAAAAAGCATGCATCATCAAACATGATACAAGCAAATGTACAAATGTATATCACATATACAATGTGCACATTACAAGTGAGAAAATCCATATAAAGTGAACCAATACTAGTTAACGCAAAGTAATATATCAAATATATAATTATGCATTAAATCATTAAATCAACACTTGATTCAATGACCCGGTCATGTCGCACACAACCGACTAGTATATAATGTATCGGCTTATCAAGTCAACCTTTGATTCGATAACTAGGGTATATCGCATATAACCTAATCGATACATTCATCGCGAGAATGGAATACGGTATCACATACACGCATTATTCTCGGTCCCGCACATATCTCATATGCGCTCCTATTTCGTTTCGCTTGAGCCAGGAAACCTCTGTGTAGGACTCTAAAGACTCATCAATACGCCGGCAGCAAATGATGATCATATCAAACATCCACAAGCCGCAAGCGGTCTGCTAAACGTAACGGCCACCCGGGTATTGAGCGATCTGAAGATCGACGAGCAAGCCCGCTCACACTCCAGTGAATCCGACTAGTAACACTACCGTACAGTCCGGTCTGATCGTCTGATATGTCGCATATCTCGCCTAGGGGTGGTAAACGTCAGACCCCAATAGCTCAATAAGTCGTGTCGATATGAGGTCTATAACTGTTCGAGAAACTACTGGTAACACTTACCAGTAAATCTCAGCAACCCTGGCCAGGGATTTCCTGTTATAGCCAATCGAATACAGCGCAACATCAACCCCCTATACCGGGAGAGACGAATCCCCTCCTATCGCTCATTGCCTCCATGTGACTCGGGACTGTACCCAAAAACCACCGTTTTGCACGCCCTCTTGGACGTGGTAAGATGGAAATCAAAGCACAGTGGGAACCACACAAGACTCTATGACGATCTCAGGTCAACAGACTACTCTGTACCAGTGTCACCAGAGAACTGCCATCTGACGTGAGGTATAATACCATCTGGGAGTTCTCAGCGAGTTCGTCCAGTGTACCCAGTCTCTACTGAGCACCCGTATATCTCCTCTGATGTCAAACACCGATGGATATGGGATCATCCATCGCCCATCTGTATGGGTCGAGAAGGTATACGCTAGTCTACTCTGGTATATCGATGCCCCGTCTCGATACACCCACGACTAGGGACTTTGAAGGATGTACTTATAGACTACCATGTACCCACTAGTATGATCCGCATCATAGTCCAGGTAGTCAAGTACAGATCCTAAGGGCTTTACCAACATGTAACAGAGAGACAATCAGCATACACGTTAAGGTAAAGATCAACCAGATAGCATACTATCATGTCGAGCAAGAAAGTCCTCCCTATATATGTCCCAGCATCCACTACAATATACATCCTATGTATAGTAATGGCCTCTAGGGCATACATATAACTAACAGTATGTCTGATATAAAATCCATTTCCTTTGTGGAGAAACCACTGTGTGACGACCAAAGTATAACCGATTGTAGTATAGGAGTTTCTTTTCCTATTCTGTGTATGTCATCCAAATACCAGGATATCACACCCTACTACCTTCTCAACAGATCCATCTCCTATTCTGATGAAGTCAAACCTATGACTGTCACGTCAGAAATAGATGATCTATCTCCGCTACATCTGCTTTAGTCTATAAATAGACATAAGCTACCTGTCCACCAATGCTTCCGCTGCTCGCACTGACTACGACAACCCTCTGGCAGAGTCATATACACGTACACTTCTAAAACTAGTTTAGAACGACGCTATACTCATCCTCCCGCCGGGTCTCGCACCCTGGAACAACAGCAATGGTAATTGTGGGTAAACAAGAACTTCCCTGTCACCGTCCTTGAGGCTACCGTAGTACCTCTCGGGTGCCTGAAGTTACCCACCTTATCTGCGGAGTGGCCAATGGAATGTCAATCCAGATTGAATCTTTAGGTTCCTTATCAAATCTTCAGTAATCGTTTGTGGTTCTGGAATCACTTCCAGTTCTACCATACTCCCACTACTGTTTTCTGAAAAAATCCATTTTTATTAAAACTGTGGCGAGTCTAGAACAGTATTGCTATTGTTCATCCAGATGGTAGAAAATCAACCCGCGTCATAGCCTGGGTCAACCCACAAACAGCCATTACAGAAACGTGCCTTGAGTTGTCCAGTGTCTGGTTTTAAGCATAAACCAGACAACTCCCCGTACCTTAACACCGTTAAGATACGAACTGTTCTATATCCCATATAGGACCAGAGGCACTGATTTAACTGAACCAGATCCAAATCATGCAACTGTCTCCTGTGCATGTCAACTAAATGGAAGAAGGTCGATCAGCGTTACTCTACTTAGGAATGCTTCCAATTATGAGTAACCTGAAAGAGAGGCAAGATCTCTTTATCATTACTATCAACTGAATACCATACACAAGTATCTACATCTTCGATCTCTTTGAAGAATCCCGATACTTGCTTTACCTGGTTCTCTACTCTATTCAAATACCTATAACTTCTCCAAATTCGGACCCTGTGTTTCCTATGAAACACCTGTCTAAAAACTAGAGAAGTCATACGTAAACCGAATATAGTACGAGGACCAACCCCTCTGTCCTGATGGACCCTGGACAACATACAATACTCTGTATAAGTCCCTTGAGTCTGATAACTCATTCACTGTGTGTCGTAGGCTGAAAACTGTACTTATGGTTAAGAAGAATTACACCGCTGTTTAATGCTCCTTACCTAACCATCCACTGATATAGGTAAATGTCGTAGACATAATTTCAGGAAGGTATATCTCACTCTATGAAAATAGACGTACAGATATATCAATTTGAAATTGGTGCATAACTGCGGATATTCAAAACCAAATATTTGCCAACCGGCAAACAGCCCAGGTGATTTCCTCAAATATCACCGATTACAACGAATCCCGATATAATGAGGATAATCACCCAATTCCCAATAACTTACTCCCACTCATCATCTGCAAAGCCATACAGATGTGAGAATCGTTCCTGGTAAATACATACCCTGGAGTAAGTATCTAATCGGGAAATCAGTTTTCCTTTAACATTACACAGTGAAACTGAAACATTGAAATGTTCCGATGGGGTATTCTGGTATTCCTAGTAATGCCTCTTCCAGATTCACGACTGTAACCGTATAGTTCTTTGCCACCTCTCCAAATCCCTTCATATGTCTTTAGTCTTTACCTTCTGCACACCCTTTTAGGCCAAATGGTTTTCTTCCTTCCCTACCGTTCGGCACCAGCCTATGGTTTGGAAGAAGACTATCCAATAAGCATAATGGGTGTACTGTCCCAATCCTAGGAACACTCGCAATGAGAGAGGGTGAAGATAAAAGACAACCGAATAAACCTTATTCCTATTTCTCCTGAACCAGAATCCATCCCCGAACTGGAACAAGTTCCATTCGAGTTCGTATATAACCATACGATAGAGTATCCAAATAAACTGTGGATCTTCGTAGTGATACGGAGTGTCCTGGAGAAATACAAAGGTGATGTGGGAGTGGTAACGAAATATTTGGTTTGGTCGTGAATATCTGTTGCAATTTACTTTGCCCTCTTACTAATCCCTTGCTTTGTCTTAACTTAATACCTTCTGCACACCACCGTTATGCTAATTGGTTTCCTTCATTCCCTACCGGTCGGCACCTGCCTATGGTTTGGAAGAAGACTATCCAATTTGCGTAATAGGTGTACTATCTCCTAAACCAAGGAGTACTCACAACTTGAGAGAAGGTAAAAGGAAAAGACAACTGAATAATCCTATCCGTTTTCTCCAGAACCTGAAACCATCCTCGAATAAATTCCTTCGAGTTCGTATCTAACCATACGATGGTTTTGTCCAATGGAAGTGGACGTTCGTAGTAATACGGGGTGTCCTGGAGAAAAGGGCAAAAGTAGGAGTGGCAATGAGGTTTGCAACTCTGACAATCCAAAAGCCGGTGTTTAAGAAGGTTCGGTCAACTTGGTCACTGAGTCAAAGTCTTAGGGTCGGGTCAATGGTCGCTGCCAAAGAGAGAGAGAAAAGAAACACTCAGCGTGCACTCTAACCTAGATCAGAATGGTCACCAATTTATCTAATCTGGAATCCTCCCACTGTACCTCAAATTCTCCTCCAAACCTGAAAGAAGAATTAGTCGGGGTCACCCGAGGAGTAAACTAACTCATCAGTGGGAATCGGGATCCAACTATCATTCCATGATAACGTGACGGAATCCGCTCACGCTATCACACTCCAGAAGGTATGCGCATATCTGGCAAGTTTCAGTTCTTTTGAAACTCCCGATGAGATTTCTGCCCCATGCTCTTATGACCTTGGCGTGAGGTCAAAATATCATAAGTCACATGTCAAGTTCTGCCCGTCATTATCCAGGTTAATTTGAACCCACCCGTACATACCCTTGACGTAGGCCAAAATAGTAGTACGACTGTCCCAAACCAACGCATCTATCTATGCAACAGATAAATACCCGGCAGCTACCAAACACTATGCCTTGGCGTGAGGTCAAAATACATAGCTTGAATACTACCGAATATTTAACTGAAATGACGGAGGGCTACGAATGGTTTCTGGCGAAAACCTTTAACGTAATGAACTTGATATCGTTGAAGGAACGGATAGCTTTTTTAAAAATATAGTGACGAAAACCGTTGCTAAAGAGGTCACTCCCGGTGAAGGGATCTCGGCTCTTTCCCCGTAGAATGAGGTGCAGGATATTCCAACTGAATACCACGGTGCAAAGCAAAAGTAATCGGCTATAGTGAAGTTAATGCCCTGACGCAAACTTTTGTCCAAGGGGTCACTCCCGGTGAAGGGATCTCGGCCCTTGCCTCGTTGACTGAGGAGCAGGATATTCCAACTGAATACCACGATGCAAAACAAAAGTGGACGTCCTTGCAATAACAGCTTTTTGAAAAGTGTTCCAACAACATCAGATTAGGTTTGTTTTTAACTTGCATTGATCCGAATCAACGCAGTCCCATCAATTGATCACACCACAAAGAACGAAAATATACTGATGTACGTATATGCCATCCGCATTCGCCACTGGGTCCCGTCATTACCCGTTAGGTTAGCTAACTAACGACAGAGCGGGGACTGGACTAGCGCGGATGTAAAACATATACAACATCTACTAATATATATACCAATATATTATATTCGCTCAAGGCGTGAATAAAATGCAACATCACAGAGAATGAACAGCATCACAGAAACAATACAGATATCTGGGATCCCCGGGTTTCACAGAGCCGCTGAAACCCGACGTTCCCCTGGTCGTGTGGATAGCCTGTGCAATGAAATCCTAGACCCCTACGGGCGCGACAAGTTACCCGCCAAAACCTGAAGCGAGGCAGCCCTCTTCAGCTCCGTGAATGGACCACCCAGCACTTCACGGAATCCGATAACTTGGGCACCCCTCCTGGGTCAACCTGTACCCCCTACGAGTGCGGCGAATAGCCCGCCAATCCTAGAGTGAAGCCCCCTCCGTCCCAATGCCATGAGATGCGGGCTTGTTGCCCTCTAGAACCCGGCTATCCGTGCACCCCTCCGCGGGGCAATCCTAGTACAGAAAGTAAAATATACATACACCGGGTACATCGACCGCAACCAGGTCGTGCCCCAAAATAATAATACAAACAGGCAGTGACGGCAGTCCACATGTCGGACGCTCGCCCCGCAATATCAAATGTACATAATACAACCACAACTGTACTAGCATTGCATCCAGGCTATCCCCCACGACCGATCCGCAACATCACAGCAAAAACAAAACATCAACGTGAAAATCACGTTCGCAAATCCGTCTAACCGGGCTATAGCAGTTAGACCGGATTTACCGATCAAGTGACATTCACGGTCGCAGATATAATGTAAATACTGTGAAAAATGTGTTTAAAATATCCGACCGATCGAATATTAACAAGTGGGCCCCAAAACAAAACTGTAGCAGTTACAGAAAATATGGGCCCAATTTTAATGTTCAAAAACCCCAAAAATAATCCCAGAGGCCCACTGAAAAGATCCGGCCCACTGACTCCTCTAATCTGCGGCGGAACCGCGGCCACAAGTAGGTTTTGGCCGCGGTTCCGCGCTCCAACCAGAGGATCATGGTGTCGGATTTTTCCAGAAGTCTTAAGTCTTCCTGTACAGTGCTTTTATACAACCTGAAAAAATTTTGGGGACCAAAAAGTTTCAACAGAAAACTGATGTGGGCAAATACGGGTTTTTGAACATTTCGATCGATCGGAACTGAAAAACACATTACACAAAGCTAGACTAAGTTAATGGGGAGGCTCTGATACCACTGTAAGTGCACGGCGGCGCCCCGGCCGTCAATCCGACGGCCAAATGCGGAAGCGGTGATAAACTTTAATTTTTCTTGAACTGGCAAACCGCCGCGCACTAATACCCGGATCGAACCATTAACTAGTCCTAGATATCTACAAGAAAGGGAATAGAGATATACCGACGATCCAAGTCCTCCGGTCTTCTCGTCATGGTCCCGATCTCCTGCGGAAAAGTCCCGTCTCCTCCTCATCGCCGGAAGTGCACCACATCGCCTACTTTGTTTACGGGCTCCCACCTCAATGCCGAGGCAACTCGGGCACGAAGCCGGCTACTCGACGTGCCCAAGATTTACTGTAGAATCTATAGTAGAGCTTGTGTCTCACTTTTGGGGTTGTGGAATTGCCTTTTGGTGGAGGTATGAAACATGAACTTTTGTGGAGGGATTAGTAGGAGTTTTGCAACATGATATCAACCAAAAACCCCACTCTCTCATTTTGGACAGCCCCTCTATGGCTTTGGCCGGCCATACAATGGGAAGAGAGAGAATGTGAGGGTGAGAGAGTGTATATGAGAGTGTGGCCATCCAATAATACAATGGAGAGAGAGAGAAGGCTATCATGCCAAAAAGGAAATGATCACAACAATAAACCCACACTCAACCAACCTCACCCCTCATCATCATCAACCATCATGAACCATGATGACTCAAAAAGTCATGCCATCATGAAGAAATCAAGTCAAAGGATGGTGCTATAATCATGACATGATAAAAATGTAAAGACCCCCTCCACAATTGCTTATTTGCAACAATGCAAATAAACCCTCCTCCACCAATCTTCGGCCAATGAACGGAACAATGGAAATCGGCCGAAACGGAAAGCAAACTGGCAACTCCAGAAAACTGGTCCCGTAATAAATTACAGGAAAAACCCCGATACTGTGCATACACACCCGCATTTGTATTCCGACCGAAATACAAATGCAATGAGACAAAATCTACACTGTACTATACTAGGATCCGGCTTAAACCAAAGCCGGCTAGTAATATCTGTTCGATCCTGATCTGTGCAATACCGCACGTATCTGATCGAACCCTGCCATATAACCATACGGCCTATAGTACAAACTGTCCGATCCTGATCCGTGCAATACCGCACGTATCTGATCGGACCTTGCCATATCTCCATACGGCCTCTACAACCTTTCGCCCGAAAGCTGAGTAACTGAAATGTGGGGGACTCTAAAGACTCATCAACACCTTGGTTGTGGATTTAACCACTAGCACGTTAGAGGTATAAGCCAATACATAACGGGCCACCAGGTATTGACCAAAAGGGACGTCTGTGAGCGAACTCAGCCTGACACCCTACTGAGCCTGTCAGTGACGATATCCGTACAGTCCGGTCCGTTCGTCTATGAGTATCGCATGGCGGGCTTAGGGTCTTGGTAAAAGTCAGACCCCCAAAAGCGGTACAAGTCGTGTCGGAGTGTAGCCCAGAACACCCTGAGATACTACTGGAATACCTACCAGTAAATCTCCTTGCCTTGGCCAAGGACTTTGTGTAATGGCTCTCCTAGACACAGCACGACCTCACCCCCAATACCGGGAGAGACGAACCCCTGAAGATACGCTCACTGCCTCCATGTGGCTCGGGACTGTACCCAACTAAAACCTGTTTGCACGACTCCTTTGAGCCGTGGTAGGGTAGTAATCAAAGTACAGTGGGAACTCACACGAGACAAATGACGATCCCCAGGTCGATGAACTAACCTGCACACATGTCACCAGGGAACTGCCATCTGACGTCTGGTATATGACCAACTAGCATGTTCCCGGCGAGTCCTTTCCGGTGTACTCATAACCCAATGAGCACCTGTATACATCTTAGGTGATCCAACTGACTCCAGTGGCTTGTGAGACCGGCCACCGCCCCTCGTCGGGGTCTCGACTGTATACACTAGTCTACTAATGGAGTATCGATGCCCAGTCTCGAAACTCCCACGACTAGGGACCTTTTAAGGATAAGCTTATAGACCCCAGCTCCCACTTATATGATCGCCCTCATACTGCTGGTGGTCAAGCAAAAATCCTAGGGGCTCTATCAACGTGTAATAGCGACGTGTCAGGTCACCTAAAGCAGTACACGATGATAAAGGTAAACCAGATAGCATACTATCATCTCAAGTAAGACTGTCCTACCGGGATAGGTCCTCCCTCAATCATTACAATCACGTACCTGTGACCTAATAATTGACTCTGAGGGCACTATCTCCAACAGATTCATGGGTACGGGCTTCACAGTAATTCTTACAATTCCCTGCTGATTTTTCTGCATATTTTTAATATCGAAATACTCCAGATTTTGGAAAAAGTCCAGAGAGCATGTTTGTGTTAGGGTTTCGGGTTCGTTCGGGTTTCAAACTTCGTCTACGCATCGCCTAAGGCTCTAGCTAGGCTCTGATACCTCTGTAGGGTTCCTAGGCACTCTCAAGAGGTCTCAAAAGGCATCAACCATGCCAATTTCAAATTTTAGGGGTGCCGAGAAACCCTAGACTACGGATCGTTAACTAGATGTCTAGGCGAAAAAGAACTAGTAAACTATTTTACTAAGAGAATGGATATACAACCTTTGTAGATCCGGTCCTCCACCTCCATAGCTCCGCAATGAAGTCTCCTCGCTGTCCAAATGGAAACCCGGGCTCTAGCGTCGGCTTCATCGGAGAAATGGACGGGCAAGGTCGTCGGCTTCGTGCCGAAGATGATCTACGTCGAGGCATCGCAAGATCAAGCTCCCACTTCACCAAGTCATGAAACTTGTGAAGAAAACACACTCTACTACTTGGCAAGAGGTAGAGAATGAAGAAATAGGAAGTGGGTAGACTTTAGAATTGGATTTCTCACTCTTTTTCATCAATCACCATTGATGAAGTCTAGGTTTTCTTCTTGAAGTAGAAGAAGAAGAAGATAGAATTATTATGATAAGTTAATTAGAATAGAATAGAAAAATCAATACTTATCATAATATTAACTATAGTTATGTGTAGAGAATTGACCAAGGTTAAAGGAATGGTTAGGGTTAAGGAGATGAAGACAAAATGGTTACATTGGTCAAAGCTTCATGAAGTTTCAACAAGCTTCATGAAAGAAAGAAACAAAACCATTTTGTTTTTCTTTTATCCCATTTCCTTTTAATCCAAATTAAAAGATAAATGAATGAATAAATATAAACCCTAACCATTTATTTAACCAAGGTTTAATTCTTTACACAAACCCTAGCTTTCATGTATCATCAAACATGATACAATCAAATGCACAAAAATATATCACATATACAATGTGCACATCAAGTGAGAAAATCCATTTAAAGTGAACCGATACTAGTTAATGCAAAGTAATATATCAAATATATAATTATGCATTAAATCATTAAATCAACACTTGATTTAATGATCCGGTCATATCGCATATAACCGACTAATATCAACAGTAACAACTTATCGAATCAACACTTGATCCGATAACCCGGCTATATCGCATATAACCGATCAATGTCACAAATCGCGAGAATCGAATACAGTATCACATATTGGTATCATTCTCGGTCCCGCACATATCTCATATGCGCTCCTATTTCGTTTCGCTTGAGCCAGGAAACCTCTGTGTAGGACTCTAAAGACTCGTCAATACGCCGGCAGCAGGTGATGATCATATCAAACACCCACAAGCCGCAAGCGGTCTGCTAAACGTAACGGCCACCCGGGTATTGAGCGATCAGAAGATCGACGAGCAAGCCCGCTCACACTCCTGTGAATCCAACCAGTAACACTTACCGTACAGTCCGGTCTGTTCGTCTGATATGTCGCATATCTCGCCTAGGGGTGGTAAACGTCAGACCCCAATAGCTTGATAAGTCGTGTCGATACGAGGTCTATAACAGTTCGAGAAACTACAGGTAACACTTACCAGTAAATCTCAGCAACCCTGGCCAGGGATTTCCGGTTATAGCCAATCGAACACAGCGCAACATCAACTCCCTATACCGGGAGAGACGAATCCCCTCCTATCGCTCATTGCCTCCATGTTACTCGGGACTGTACCCAAAAACCACCGTTTTGGACGCCCTCTTGGATGTGGTAAGATGGAAATCAAAGCACAGTGGGAACCACACAAGACTCTATGACGATCTCGGGTCAACAGACTACTCTGTACCAGTGTCACCAGAGAACTGCCATCTGACGTAAGGTATAATACCATCTGGGAGTTCTCGGCGAGTCCGTCCAGTGTACCCAGTCTCCACTGAGCACCCGTATATCATCTCTGATGTCAAACACCAATGGATATGGGATCATCCATCGCCCATCTGTATGAGTCGAGAAGGTATACGCTAGTCTACTCTGGTATATCGATGCCCCGTCTCGATACACCCACGACTAGGGACTTTGAAGGATGTACTTATGGACTACCATGTCCCCACTAGTATGATCCGCATCATAGTCCAGGTAGTCAAGTACACATCCTAAGGGCTTTACCAACATGTAACAGAGAGACAATCAGTATACACGTTAAGGTAAAGAGTAACCAGATAGCATACTATCATGTCGAGCAAGAAAGTCCTCCCTATATATGTCCCAGCATCCACTACAATATACATCCAATGTACAGTAACGGCCTCTAGGGCATACATATAACTAACATCTTTGTCTCAGTTTCATTTGTATTCGGTCGTAATACAAATGCGGGTATGTTTATACTGTTACGGGGTTATCCTGAAATTCATTTCGGGATCGCTTTTGGAAGTTGCCAGTTTCCAGTTTTCTATCAGCCGCATTAAACATTCGGTTTAATACGGATTTATCTTTTCTTGATGAGTGTGGAAGGTTCTAGATGTTTCTAGATGGTGAATAGGATGATGAGGTGGCTAGTGAGTCATTAGTGCATTAATTGTTCATTTAATGAGTTGATGACTAGGTTAGATGAATCATTTGTTTGCACTAATGTTTTGTGCAAGGTGTTAGATACCACATTCTTCTCTTTAATGCTAATGGTCACTCTCCCTCCTCCTACACTCACCCCCCTTGCCCATATAAGTGGCCGGCCATCCATTCCAAGTGGGGATATGGTTGCTTGAGAAAAGATTAAGGTTATGGATTCATGGAAATTAGTATGCTCAAATTCTCATTTCACCCGATTCCAAAAAGGCAACTTCATTAACCGTTCATCCATAGCTTTGGATGTAACGAGACAAAGTGTTCTACTCATTCTCTACATCAATCTTGGTCATCTCTTTTAGCAAACTTGATGATCGAGTTGCCTTGGTTCAGAGGCGGGAGCCCGTTTAAAGATCCGTCGACGTGGTGCCACCTGGACGAGAAGACTGGAGATTCAGGAGATCGGAGCAGCCGCAACAAAGCGTGGGATGATGGTTGAAGACCGAAGGACTTGGATCGTTCGGTATAACATTTCTACCCATTTTGTAGTTTGTTAGTTTAGCTTTAATGGCAGATCCGGGTTATAGTATACGATAGCGCAAGTTAAAAAGTTTTTGTTCCGCATTTGGCGTCTGTTAGACGGCCGGGACGCTACCGTGTATTTACACTGTTTTCATGATGTTTTCGAGTGCCGATGCTAGGCACTCAGGTTCTATGATTTTGATGTGATGGGAGGGACTCCGTTGATATATATATCCTCATACTTTCATACACACTCTTTTATGATATTTACATGCATGATATTGTTGCGTCAGTGGTTGACGCGTGGACTAGATCCATATACATACATACATACACCGATTCTACTATCGGAGATTTTGCACATGCTTATAGATATTGATTTATGGGTGGACAAGATCCACATATCCGCATGCATTGATTATTACTGTTGGATGTTATCCACATGCATATAGATATTGACTACCTTGTTGGCACATATACGACCCGGTCACCCTAGATATCATAGTATTACCTTATGATATAGTTGACCTAGGAGTCGTTGTTATTCGATTTCTACTTGTAAATATATTTCTATCCACGAGTTGGCAACTCACCCCCGTTGTGCCACAGTTCTTGCAGGTTGACCGCTTAGATCAATAGCGGCTTCGCTGGCACACAGTTCCATTCGGGTGTTTTGCATTGGTAGGTGGGACATTTGTATCGTACCCACTCTTGTATTATATTTCATGTTGTATCTAGTTAACTCCATCAATCAATCAAAAGTTGTAATTGTATAAGTGATGAGACTTAGTGAGACTTGTAGTTGCGAGATTTGAGCGATGGGTTTTATATTCACTTTGGGGGTTATATTTTGCTCATTTCTTTATCTCTTTGTGGTGAACTTCGCCGTTGGGCATCGTATATCTATTTATGCTGTATTGCGTGGTTATGATCCGCCGTTTGGTGAAGAGCTAGCTCCCGCTTGGGGATGCCTTTATCATTATTATGTATTTGTGGTTTTGGATCAAAATATACAAAGGAGGTGCTGCCAAAATTTTTCAAAAAGACGAAACATGTTTTGAAACTAGAAAATTTCATTTGCATCATTCATGTTCTTTTCTATTTATTAAGAAAACTTGATTTCATATACCTTTATTTCAAAACCTCACCTCTTTTATTTTCTTAAAAAGGTTTAGATTTCTGGGTTTCAGCTTACTTGAATTCCGTTACGCCTTTAGACGTTGCGTGATTCAAGTGCTGGTCACGAGCTAATATTTCGGGTCGTGACAAAGTTGGTATCAAAGCGCTAGGTTTAACCTTTGTTCGAGTCTATGTTTGACTATGCGGAGTCTAGGGCGGGTATGTATTTCGGAACCTAAGCTTGACCTTACGGAACTTAGACTTGAACGGGAATATTAGACCCGAACTTTCGTTTCATAGGCTGACCCTGATTGATGGAGTAGGTAGCTTGAGTAGAGTGACGTACCGTACGTATGTTCCGCGGCATATTTACGATACGATACTCCACTTAAGAAACCTTAAGATGTACATATTTTTGAGACTAGTGATTCTCTTCGTATCCATGATTATGCATCCATTCGAGATACTTGATTCTATTCGTTTCCATGATCATACTTTCATTGATGTTGTTCCTTCTTATGATCATGTATCCATTCTGGATCTGTTGTTTCCTCTCATGCCGTTGATCTGCTTTCTTCGATACTCGATTGAGCTTCCTGTCACCATAGTTTGAGCGCAGTTTGAGCTGCTGCTAGTGTTACGGTCAGGGCGAGCTCGTCCAGTACGAAGGCTGACCATTGTGTTTCCTAGTGACATGAGAACGTCTCGAGTTAGTATTTCATGACTGTGACATCTTGTAGAGACGAGTGCTTGGTTTTACACCGGATGATCGGGCCATTGTTAGAGCTGCCAGTTGCGAGAGAACTGTTGATGTACAACATACCTCGGAGATTTTGATATCGCCTACCGTGTGGACAGATGATCCAGCCGTTGCTGAGATTGATAAGATGTCGCTTCCGAAGCTTACGAGCTGAGATCGCCGGAGCTTCCAGGCAGATATGAGACAGATGATAGCTAGTCTACCTCGATTTGAGAGACGAAGGTGATTCATCCGATTTATGCGCCAGAGCAGGCCCAGTTGAGTTGAAGATTTCCAGTATGGAAAGTCTTACTCAGATCTAGAACAGACCGATCCAGAGATGATCGCCGATGTATCGCCTTTCCTGGAGGATTGAGGTATTGTTTAAGCATGCAGACGAAGGGTATTCGCATGTCTCCTAGGCGAAGTTAAAAAGTTCGAACGTGTGTCAAAAACCCATTTTTCCCAAGTTTAAAGTGTTCGGAGGAACATGCAGGTAATTCTGTGGACCCTCTAGAAGAATGAAACCCTAACTCGACATGATGACCATGGAACCGCTTTGAACCTTAGGGTTTGTGGCAGTTTAGCGATGCCATCATTGTGGCAGTTTAGCGATGCCATCACTGTGGTATGTACCAGATAGTTTTTAGACTGCGCTCAGGTGTTGAGCCTTCGGGAAATTTTGGGACCTTGATGACTCGATCGAAAAGTTTGACGTCGTCCGGATATCATGTGATAAGAGACCAGTAAGCTAACCAGCTTTGGATAGAGGACCTCACCCAGATGCGTAGTGAGTTGATCGAGGACGGACGAGTAGTGAGTATTCCTCCGATAGATGGGACGAGCTCCCGAGGACGTGTTCGGCCAGACATCTTCTACAGAGTGATGAAGATACCGAGTTCGTGACTTCGAGTCCATGCGAGAGACTTCGGATTGACCGTGGCCGAGAACAGTTGCAGTGCGCAGATAGCATGGCGTGACGTCATAGTGGATGATGATACAGGCGAATAGAACCAGAGGTTCGTGCGAGACGCTGACGAGCTATTGTTACTCCCCGTTGAGATCAGAGACCTGATATGCTACAGAGGCCCTTGGGATACGGCCGGTTTCCAAGGAAATGTGTGAAGCACATGCAGAGGTCCAGAAAACGAGGAAATATTATGTAAGAATACCAGCCTCCGTACAGTTCGGCATAGGCGAGATCGGAAGAGACCCTGAGCAGGATTCCTTCCGGGACACTGCTGCAATGAGATTTGCCCCCAGGATCAGAGGTGTCACGTGTATTCAGAGAGCCAGAGGCCGACGCCAGTGACGTGCTGCTTTACGAGTGGTCGTGATGATTGACCGAGAGATGACCAGAGAAGTGCCAGAACGGAATCGTCCCCGTTAGCACACCTGACAGGGCCGACGAGCCAATAGATTGCGACATTGATAATCCGCAGAGAAGATAAGGACCCAGAGACCGAGGATGCCAGACTGTGAGCAGGAGGCAAGCGGATGTTCTTGTTCTGCCAGTTTCTAGGCACACCGATTTATTTCTCTCCATTGTAGGAGGTGTACCTCGATGTCCTTTGTTGCGATTTGCGTTTGTGATCTGAGTATCGCGCTTATATCGCTTGGATTTGAGTTTTGATGACGAGTTTCCTGATATTGATTTCGTACACCATGGCTGCACCAACTGGGTATTTACATTTTGTGCATAGTTGTTGCACTTGAGATATATATTTTATACACCATTGTATTGATTTGCGATTGTGCATGCTTATTGCGTTTGATGTCGATTTTATACCCGCGTAGCATGTGTTTATGATTTCATGGATTTCATACGGATGATTTGATTTATGCACTCAGTATAGCTTATATGTGCTTGCAGTGTATTGATATATGTTTTGTGCACGCAGTTGCACACGATTTTGATTTATACACCTTGGTATACTCGGTGTTGCTTTTGATGCGTTCGAGTTATTGATTGTGTTTCGTGCATTTGATGCACCCGATGTTATTTCGTGCACAATAGGTGCACCAGATATTGTTGTCATGCACACCGTTGCAGTGGACAGATGCTTTCGTGCACACCCATTGCTCGTAGTTTTGGGTTTTTGTGCGTATTATGGCACCTGTATTTGGATTTGGTTTCCATGCGCACCAGTCGCATGTGATTATTGGATACGCCTTTTGAGGCTGATTTTGCTTTTGAGCACTTTGTTTTCATGTTGGGCACTATATTGTGTAGTAGCCAAATAGAACTAATCTGAGGACAGTACCTGAGTACTTTGCATGCATTAAAAGTTTACCAAGAGGTTTTCGAAAAGGAGGAGCTATAGTCTCGGTATTTCCTACGTGTACGTGAGCGACACGAACGTTTATAAAGGAAAACCTTTTGGGATATTTTGAAAACGACGGAACACGTATTTGAGGAAAACATATATGGACATATATTATTATTTTAAAATGAGCGTCCGTCAGTTATGCCGTGAGTTACGCATCCACGCGGCGATTTAGAAAAGATTTTGCATGTATTTTATTCAGATTTTGGAGTTTTCAAGATGCGTACTATACACGTATTATAGTATTTGACTAGTGTATATTAGATTTCAGTAGTGGATTTCGGGATCTGCATCTCCATTTTAACTCCGAGGATATGCGTGCAAATCAGACGATTTGCGTAACGCTTGATGGAGTTTGATTTTGAGTTTTGTATTCGTTTTTATGCGCACTTGACGCGCTGTGTTATTTCTGCGATTTCCATGATTTCGGAGCCCCGTTGTTTTGAGCTGATTATTGAAATGTTTTAGATTTTGGGGGTTTAAATTTAAATTCGGGGACCGAATTTATTTAAAGGGGGAAGATTGTAACATTTCAGAAAATATAAAATATTATTTTTAGGAATTTAATATTAAAATAATATTTTTCCCCAAAACTGCCCGATTTGCGAAATTGGGGTTTTCGAAAAAAAGGTATAAATATATACCAATAATTATGAAATAAATGGAAATTAAAATTATTTATTCATTTAATTATATAATTAAAGGATTTGGCATTTTTAAAATTTATTTTATGCAGTTTTGATAAAAAGCCGATTAATGCACTACTAATCGCGATTAAGCCAAATCCGCGTTTTTACAGTTTCAATGATTAGTGCACCATGACATGTTTCGTTTTGTTACATGTTTCATTTCATTTGTGTTAGTGGTGGTGAGAAATGAAAAAGAAAAAGGTCAAATGGGACAAAATGATGAGGTTAGGTAGATTAGGTGAGAGAGAGAGTGTGTGTGATTTAGTGAGAGTGAGGGAGGGGGCTGCTGCCTCAATTGGATCCCCCATCATTTTCTCTTCTCTCCTTCATCTTACTCAAGCTTACAACCCTCCCCTTCCACCCCTAGATCCATCTCCTAACAATCCCCAAAACCCTACACACCCTTCACAAAAATTAATCCCCTCTTCAACCTCTATACATGGGACCAAGAAAAATTCAGTTTTGATGATCTTGGGGATTCATGGGTGCTATATGAGGTAATCCCTTCACTAATTGGGTAGTTTTTCATTTACTTTAGTATTCATATGTGTTTAGATGTGATATTGTGAAGATTAGTGAACATTGGGAAACCCTAGTGAAGGTTTGAGTGTTGTTTGAAATTGGTGATGTTAGAGGCTGTTAACTAGACTTGAGTGCTGTTTAAGGACCTGTACCAGACCTTAGAAACCCCAAAATACGGATTTAGAAACCCCGACATCGGATAAATGTGTGATTTTAAAGGGTATTTTGGAATCTGGAGCAACCCGGGGACACTAGAAATGATTTTGGGATTACTGGGAGTCGTGCAGGCACCTAGGAAGCTACCACCAAGACCTGAGCCCCAAACCCCAACCCATGGCCACAGATTTAATCATTCTGACCGCAATTTGCGGCCAGAGTAGGGTAGAATTGTTCCAGTTTTGTTCCATGGCTCCTTTTGCACTAAATTAGACCCCTCCTATATGCAGTTTTGACTAATTGTCACCTGGGGAAAATCTGGAAGCATTTTGGTGTGTTTTAGGCTATGTTTTCCGTATTTTAAAATGCACTTTCTTGATATTTGGATTTGTATTTGATTGTCGGGTGTTTGTACATCGACAACAGGGGTTGTTTGATTGATTTGCACGTTTAGGCCATAGGTTCTAACCTATGAGCACGCCGTGCGCCGTATCGGTTTTCTGCCTCGATTTTAATACGTATTGCGATTGTTGATTATTGTAGGTACCTTCGCGTGGATTCCGAGGCGATGGAGTGTGGCGTCATCGACTTCGGCAAGCAAAAAGCAAGGTGAGTAGATCTATATCTACCGGGGAAGTCGGGTGGATGGCGTATAGCACCCCCGCAAACTTTTGATGGAAAACCGATTTATAGAATATGGTTAGGAAACCTAGATTAGGAAACTAGGGTTAGAATGAGATAGCTATGAAACCATATTAGAAACTAGTGGATAGTTAGAAGTGATATGTTACTACTGGCATAGGATAACGTTTAGCGATATTACCGCTTAGGGTACTGTAGGACTAGATAGTCGATCTAGATGCGTCATCCGAACTATACCTTTTTCTAAACCAAAGAATCGTATGTATCTTTTAAATGTATACCTTGAGGGATGTTATGGATTTTCAAATGATACATTTTCCTTAAAAACACCGTAACCCCTATTTTCAAAACTACGATTCACTTCCTTAAAAATCTAATTGTATGGTTCGGGTGTGTTTGTTAGATTAGATACTTGTACTTGTAGAGATAGCATGTTTATGTAAATTCGACATGATATGAGAAATAAATGCGATGAAAGAATACAAGAAGAATTTGATGATATGATGAGATGATGATATGATATGATGGTATACGGATGCGAGTCGATCGAGATGATTTATACCCTGCCAGTCCCTTGATATGAGATTATTGCAGATGCGATCTGGGACATAGGTATATAGGGTTATATATATATAGAGAGAGAATTTTGTGAATCATAGATGATAGGCCGTACCCTCATTTGTCGTATAGGATGATAAGATCCCTTTAGTATAATGCCGCCGCACGATGATATTCCGTGCGTGATGAGTTTGGCTTGTTGATTGATCCTTATCCTTGACTAGAGGTTTCCGTATGATGGATTATACCGTACGCGATGTTACTGGGCTAAATGCCGATTGATAGATTCACCGACTCGAACATATGATAGTTACGTATACCTTATAGCTTTTAGCTGATGATTTACCTTGTGCTGCATTCATGATATTGTTATTGCATCGCATATACCGGTGATAGTACACCTACACCATTATCGATGATGCGTATGTCACACGTACACAGTTTATAGGCTCACACACTTCATCATCGATAATTGCCATGTCACTACACAGTAGGGTTGCTGCATCATGACATATACATTGATATACTCATACTTACAGATATACACATTTATATATCCATATTCGTGCACATATACATTGATATATTCATACATATGGATATACACATTGTATATCCATATTCGTGCACATATACATTGATATATTCATACTTGCGGATATACACATTTGTATATCCATATTCGAGCACATATACATTGATATATTCATACTTGCGGATACACACATTTGTATATCCATATTCGTGCATATATACATTGATATATTCAACTTGCGGATATACACATTGTATATCCATATTCGTGCACATATACATTGATATATTCATACTTGCGGATATACACATTGTGTTAGTTATATGTATGCCCTAGAGGCCATTACTGTTCATGGGACGTATATTGTAGTGGATGCTGGGACATATATAGGGAGGACTTTCTTGCTCGACATGATAGTATGCTATCTGGTTACTCTTTACCTTAACGTGTACACTGATTGTCTCTCTGTTACATGTTGGTAAAGCCCTTAGGATGTGTACTTGGCTACCTGGACTATGATGCGGATCATACTAGTGGGGACATGGTAGTCCATAAGTACATCCTTCAAGGTCCCTAGTCGTGGGTGTATCGAGACGGGGCATCGATATACCAGAGTAGACTAGCGTATACCTTCTCGACCCATACAGATGGGCGATGGATGATCCCATATCCATTGGTGTTTGACATCAGAGATCATATACGGGTGCTCAGTGGAGACTGGGTACACTGGACGGATTCGCCGAGAACTCCCAGATGGTATTATACCTTACGTCAGATGGCAGTTCTGGTGACACTGGTACAGGTTAGTCTGTAGACCCGAGATTGTCATAGAGTCTTGTGTGATTCCCACTGTACTTTGATTTCCACCTTACCACGTCCAAGAGGGCGTGCAAAACGGTGGTTTTTGGGTACAGTCCCGAATCACATGGAGGCAATGAGCGATAGGAGGGGATTCGTCTCTCCCGGTATAGCGAGTTGATGTTGCGCTGTGTTCGATTGGCTATAACCGGAAATCCCTGGCCAGGGTTGCTGAGATTTACTGGTAAGTGTTACCAGTAGTTTATTAAACTGTTATAGTGTAACGTTTTAAAAATAATTAAATAAATAATTAAATGAATAAAAGTGTTTAAGTGAATTTTAGGATTTTCGGTAAAGTAAAACGTATTTTTCGTAAAACCAAACCGTGATTGTTTTTCATTATAAATTCAAAAATACCTATTTAATTATGTAATTACTAGTAAATAGTGTTTATTTAGCCACTTATAAATTTTTAGTTTAATTAAAAAAATTTCCTAAATTAATTATTTTAAATATTAACATAAGCTTTATTTTTACACTAAATTAGTGTAAATTACAAATTTAAATGGTTTTAATTTGTAAAAATGAACCATGGCATATTAGAATTTAGTGTGTATCATGCAAAAATTATTTGCAAATTTTTCCTAATTTCTAGAGCTTTCTTGAGTTGCTATAGTAAATAAATAAATAAATAATTAATTAAACCATGAAAAGACTTTAAATGATGATTCTTTCTTGAAACTTCCACACTTTTCTTCACTCTTTTCTCTTTCTCCCTCCCCATGGCCGGCCACAACTCATCCATGGCAGCCCCCCCCCATTTTCCACCTCATTTTTATTCAAAAATCATCAAAAATACATCAAAAATTCAATTAAAATTCCACAAAATCATATATATTTTCATACCCTTTATTCTCTACTCTTCTTTACATGGAATTTGGAGTGGGAAAGCATGTATTTTTGAGGCTCATTTTCAAGTTTGGACATGAGGTTGTGGAGGTATAAATCCTTCTCTTTTATTTTATTTCTATTAGATATTTCTTTTAAAGTTTAATTAGATTTAATCTATTAATTCTATTTACTACTTTTAAAATTCAAGTTAGGGTTTGAAAAATCAAGTTGTGATTTTTATTAATTAATGAGGGTTATAATCACTAGTTTAACATATTTAGAAGTGGAAATTCTTATAGGGATGATATGTTGTAAATTGTTAACCTAAAATTGATTTAATTATACTTTTTAGCTAACTAGTTTTTTATAAAATATGTTTATGGGTAATATAAAATTCCAATTAAGATTTCTATCATTAGATTGTAGTTTTAGTGAGCATATTAACATGTTAATGGGAAGAAAAACTTAGTTTGATCACTAGATTCAATTGATAATTGGAAAATAGTAATAAAATGCTATTATTTTATTAACTAGATTTTGGAAAATTCTAAATAAAAGGGATTTAAAATATAATATTGGTTTCATTATATCATTATCATCATAAATTGTGGTTTAAGTCATTAATTTATGCAAAATCATGTTTTGAGGTGGAATTGTGGTATTTTGCTTGGAAAATGTTGAAAATTGTTAAATGTTGTAAACTAGAAATTTCAAATTTATATAAATTTGTGTAATAAAAATATAGTAATGGTTTGTATAGTCTAGTAATGCTATTTAATGAGTTTTATGACCATTAGTTTCATTTAAATGTCAAGTTTTGATGAAAAACGGTATATTGGCATTTTCGGGTTTTTGCGAAATTGGACAGTTTGATAGATTTTAGGGTTTCGATGGATTTAATCGTGTTTTATGGTATAAGTAATGTGTTTTTAAACTAAAAGTTGTTTGATGATGTTATCTCGATCCATCGGAGTTTGTACGCCGATATCGAGCGGTATTTGGTTCTTTTGCGTGGACGGGAAATAGGTTTTAACCTATGCTTGTTCTTTGTATCGTTTGACTTTTGTATGTGGTTCAGTTTACGATGCTATTTAAATGTTTGCGTCTAGGTACCCCTCACGTAGACTGCGGGCGATGAAGAGGAGGATGGCGACACTGTGTTCGGCAGACATGGACCAGGTGAGTAGATGTATATCTACGGGGGGAAGTCGGGTGGATGGCGTTTAGCACCCCCGCAACGTAGAATAGGAATAGTACTTAGTGACATTAGGAAACCCGATGTGACCCTAGATTCTTACCGAGCAGGACCCTAGTAATGACCCTAGGCGGGACTAGACTGATTTAGGAAAATCATACCTGAGGATGAATACTTTGGGAAAGGTTCGTAGGTTTCTGATAGAAACATACACGCACACACTAAAACTTGACTTGGCGTATACGTATATGTGTGTATATATATAAAACTAGGTATAGGTGTATATATATACACCACACGTATATGGGATTCATTGATGTGATATGATATCCGAGGTATGATGAAACAGTATAACTGGGCTTGATGCCGTGATTCTTGACTATACAGTCGTAATAAAGTGTTAGCGGATCATTAGAGAATGAGATAATGAACATGCATTTATAAATTATAAAGAGTGGTGGTGATATTGATGTACATGGGACGCTAGAATAGTACCCGGACTGTAACTGGTGACTGATCACGATATGATATATGTATAACTTGATTACGACATGATATTTCTGAGGATAAACTAATGATGCTTATCATGATGGCAATGATATATGATTGATGTATGCGATCACAGTTTAACACCTTGATCATGAGATGTGCTGATGATGACATTATACGAATGAGGAGACACCTAGGAGATACTTGACCGTACCCCGATATTGGGATACCGTACGATGGATTTTACCGTACGAGGCTTAGATTTGATGATTGATCTGCACTCTTGATTCGAGGAAGCCGTACTACGTACGTGACGCTATTGAGGCGGGATCGCCGACTATTAGAGATATTGATTAAGACCTTAGGTAGACTCTAGTTTCTTACTGACTAGTCTATTAGGTTTAATTCCTTAGGATGTTAGATGGACACTGGTTTAAGTTCGACTCACATAGTGGTAGTTGTACTCGTATCTCGCAGAGGAGTGGATAATGCACATCTGTATTTACATTCATACTGTAATCATCATGGTGCATGTTCTTTTATATGTTACTATAATCAGTATAAACTTTACCTGTTAGGACACCAGCACTATTACCGATGATGCGCATGTTCCACGCACACTTATTTGCCGGCTCACACACATCATCATCGGTAATTGCTATGTCACGTACACTTTAGATCATATTGTCTTTTATGGATAGAATCAGTTAGCAACTAGACAGATATAATATTGTGATTATTTTCTGACATTAGTATAAGACATGATATTTATTACTTAGACATTGATGCATTCATATTTCATGTTATCGCACAGTAGTATGGGCATATGCTGACACTTATCATATACTTACTCATGATTTTGAGATTTGGATTTCTATGAGATTTCTGGATTTTTGGGGAAAACCGCAAAAATATATAAAAACTTCTCTCTCTCTCCTCTTCTCTTTTTAAATAAGATGCGGCTTTCTCGTGATGTATGAGTCGTCCACCATGAATATTTCATATTTTCTGTTGGATTTCGAGACCCGATTCGAGGAGTGGATGAACCGTCTCGGGTACATGGTGGGCCCGGTATGGTACCCCGGGGCAAGAAGATCGAGTTGTAGACGATGAGCCTGTCAGGGGAAGGCTACCTACCGGTGATGTCTGGCGCGGCGGATATCCGGAGGATACCGACCGTTGTCGTGAGATTTGATGATATGGGCCGATCCGGACTGACGGAGCCCGAGATATTGAGACTTGAGATTACATGTGTTGTGTCGATGTTTGACACGGATTTCCATGGGTTTCATTATTCAGATTTCAGATTCTTATACACATTCTACTATGATAATAGCTAAAGATTTCTTATACATATATATCTGGATTTCAGGATTTGTTACTTTACCTTCATGGTGCATGCATTTCATTCATATGACATAGTATTATATGAGGCACTGACACGACACGGAGTATTTGCACTTACACGTAGTATTACCCTGCTATTACTAGATGATTGGGATATTATAGTGTATTATTATTATGACCTAGGATAGCGTCGTGCATTTGATTTCTTTTCGTAGATGTCTTCTACTCACGAGTTGGCAACTCACCCCCGTTGTGCCAAATTCTTTACAGGTTCGATGTACAGGTTTCCGTGGTAGCTTGTTGGCACATCTTTTCTTCAGGGTGATTTGCACGGTAGGTTGGTTCACTTGTATCCGAACCACCATTGTACTTTTATTCATTCATTTGTATCTAGTAAGCTCCATCAACCATATTTGTATTACTTGATAAGTTTATTGGACCAGTTGTTTATTTCGACCTTAGAGTCGCGCATGTGTTATTCAGATCTGATGGTTTTGTTTTCTTTTGAGTTTTGAGCCTCGCCTATTGGCGTTGTATATTATTGTGCTTGCTGTGGTTGTTTCCGCCTGTTGGCGTTGATGCTAGCTCCCGTTTGGGGATGCTTTTTATTGTTTATGTATATTATACTTGTTGTACCCGTTTGGGGGCCAGTTTTTACAGAGGAGACTCTGCCGAAATTTTTGGGAAAATTGCTGATGCTTTTAAACTTGTTTTCTTTTTCTTCTTCTTCTTCTTCTTCTTCTTCTTCTTCTTCTATGGTTTAGATTTCTGGGCTTCGGCTTACTTAGGTTACGTGGCGCCTCTAGACGCTTCGTAATCTAAGTGCCGGTCACGTTCCGTACTTTCGGGTCGTGACAAAGTTGGTATCAGAGCGCTAGGTTTAACCTTGTATAAGTCTAGGTGACCCTTGGTTGATGGAGTAGGCGAGTTAGGTAGAGTAACGTACCGTGGGTATGGTCCGCGGCATACTTACGATACGCTACTCTGCTTAAGGAGCCTTAGGATGTACATTTGTTTGCACCGTATTTCATTCGTTCCTTGATCTATCTTCGTCGATGTCGGAGGGTGGTTCTGTTACCACGGGCGGACAGGCAGAGGAAGCTGCGGCTCGAATGCGATAACCATTAGAGTATTGGTTATTCTTGAGAATTGAAGCATTGCTTAGCGTGCGGGCGAAGGGTATTCACATGCCGTCCGGATGAAGTTAAAGGGTTCGAACGATTATCAGAAAACCATTTTCCTAAGTTTAAAGTATTCGGAAGAACATACAGGTATTTCGATGGACCCTCTAGAAGAATGAAACCCTAACTCGACATAATGACCACGAGAACGCCCTTGAACCTTAGGGTTTACGGCAGTTCCGCTGTGCCATTAGTGAGGCTTGGGTTTGCCCTTCTACAGCTGGATCATCGATGCTGGGGTATGTACCGGATATTTTTAAACTGTACTTGAGTGTTGAGCTCTCGGGGAATTATGGGATTTTGATGGATCGATCGAAAAGTTTAATGTAGTCCGGATATCAGGTGAAGGGATCGATTACATGGGAGACTCTAGATATGAGTGTTGCCGTTGGTAGCGCAGTCTGCATAGCTACGAAGAGGCGAGTTTAAAGCAGCCGACATCAGAGGAAAGAGGCGCACATTGACGATAGTGTTTACGATTGTGATTTAGTGATTTGAATTTCATATTTTCATTGATTGGATTTTGGTATTTTGAGGACTTTGTTCTACGATTGGTATTTCATGTGTGTACCTTCATTCTATTTGTGTTTCATATATCAGTTGTATTGATGTGGTTTAGTACGCACCCAGTACACTTGATTTGGTTTTATATATTTTGAGATTTTGATTTGATTTCGTGCATATGGGTTACACATGATTTTGATATATGGTTCGACCTAGTTTTTATCCATTTTCGTACTGTGATTCGAGTTTGATATTCGATGTATGTTTTCGTGCTCCATGTGCACCTGATCAGGATTCTTGCGCATACTTGGCGCACTTGATGCGATTTTGTGCACACCAGATGCACTAAATCGGGGTTTTGTGCAGATTAGATGCACCTGATATTGTGTCGTGCACGCCCGTTGCACTTGACAGATGTTTTTGGTGCACACCTGTTGCACTTAGTTTTGTTTTGTAGGTATTCATGGTATCTGTAATTGGTTTCGATTTCAGTGCGCACCGGACGCACATGACATTTTATTGATGTGATTGGGATTGATTTTAGTTTGAGCAGTATGTTTTCCTAATTATTATTATTGATTTAGTAACCAGGCGGGACGTGTATGTTAAATAAACGATATATATATATATAGTTATTTTTTTTTTAAAATAAACGTCCGCTACTTATGCCGTGACACGTGCATCACACGGCAATTTTCAAAAGGGTTTTTTGTATATTTCCTTATCCAGATACTTGTACAGTTTCACTTTGATGCACACTATATATAAGTTGTAGATTGATGTATATTATGTTGGTTTTCATATTGGGTTTTGATATTTTATTCTCGCCATAACTCCGATGATTTCGTTATGCTTGACGGAGTTGATTTTTGTTATGTATTGATGATTTCGGAGCCCCGATGATTTGAGTGTTTTGCTAAATGTTTTAGTATTTGGTGGGGGAGTTTTAATTTAAATTCGGGGACCGAATTTCTTAAAGGGGGGAAGATTGTAACGTTTTAAAAATAATTAAATAAATAATTAAATGAATAAAAGTGTTTAAGTGAATTTTAGGATTTTCGGTAAAGTAAAACGTATTTTTCGTAAAACCAAACCGTGATTGTTTTTCATTATAAATTCAAAAATACCTATTTAATTATGTAATTACTAGTAAATAGTGTTTATTTAGCCACTTATAAATTTTTAGTTTAATTAAAAAAATTTCCTAAATTAATTATTTTAAATATTAACATAAGCTTTATTTTTACACTAAATTAGTGTAAATTACAAATTTAAATGGTTTTAATTTGTAAAAATGAACCATGGCATATTAGAATTTAGTGTGTATCATGCAAAAATTATTTGCAAATTTTTCCTAATTTCTAGAGCTTTCTTGAGTTGCTATAGTAAATAAATAAATAAATAATTAATTAAACCATGAAAAGACTTTAAATGATGATTCTTTCTTGAAACTTCCACACTTTTCTTCACTCTTTTCTCTTTCTCCCTCCCCATGGCCGGCCACAACTCATCCATGGCAGCCCCCCCCATTTTCCACCTCATTTTTATTCAAAAATCATCAAAAATACATCAAAAATTCAATTAAAATTCCACAAAATCATATATATTTTCATACCCTTTATTCTCTACTCTTCTTTACATGGAATTTGGAGTGGGAAAGCATGTATTTTTGAGGCTCATTTTCAAGTTTGGACATGAGGTTGTGGAGGTATAAATCCTTCTCTTTTATTTTATTTCTATTAGATATTTCTTTTAAAGTTTAATTAGATTTAATCTATTAATTCTATTTACTACTTTTAAAATTCAAGTTAGGGTTTGAAAAATCAAGTTGTGATTTTTATTAATTAATGAGGGTTATAATCACTAGTTTAACATATTTAGAAGTGGAAATTCTTATAGGGATGATATGTTGTAAATTGTTAACCTAAAATTGATTTAATTATACTTTTTAGCTAACTAGTTTTTTATAAAATATGTTTATGGGTAATATAAAATATGTTTATGGGTAATATAAAATTCCAATTAAGATTTCTATCATTAGATTGTAGTTTTAGTGAGCATATTAACATGTTAATGGGAAGAAAAACTTAGTTTGATCACTAGATTCAATTGATAATTGGAAAATAGTAATAAAATGCTATTATTTTATTAACTAGATTTTGGAAAATTCTAAATAAAAGGGATTTAAAATATAATATTGGTTTCATTATATCATTATCATCATAAATTGTGGTTTAAGTCATTAATTTATGCAAAATCATGTTTTGAGGTGGAATTGTGGTATTTTGCTTGGAAAATGTTGAAAATTGTTAAATGTTGTAAACTAGAAATTTCAAATTTATATAAATTTGTGTAATAAAAATATAGTAATGGTTTGTATAGTCTAGTAATGCTATTTAATGAGTTTTATGACCATTAGTTTCATTTAAATGTCAAGTTTTGATGAAAAACGGTATATTGGCATTTTCGGGTTTTTGCGAAATTGGACAGTTTGATAGATTTTAGGGTTTCGATGGATTTAATCGTGTTTTATGGTATAAGTAATGTGTTTTTAAACTACAAGTTGTTTGATGATGTTATCTCGATCCATCGGAGTTTGTACGCCGATATCGAGCGGTATTTGGTTCTTTTGCGTGGACGGGAAATAGGTTTTAACCTATGCTTGTTCTTTGTATCGTTTGACTTTTGTATGTGGTTCAGTTTACGATGCTATTTAAATGTTTGCGTCTAGGTACCCCTCACGTAGACTGCGGGCGATGAAGAGGAGGATGGCGACACTGTGTTCGGCAGACATGGACCAGGTGAGTAGATGTATATCTACGGGGGGAAGTCGGGTGGATGGCGTTTAGCATCCCCGCAACGTAGAATAGGAATAGTACTTAGTGACATTAGGAAACCCGATGTGACCCTAGATTCTTACCGAGCAAGACCCTAGTAATGACCCTAGGCGGGACTAGACTGATTTAGGAAAACCATACCTGAGGATGAATACTTTGGGAAAGGTTCGTAGGTTTCTGATAGAAACATACACGCACACACTAAAACTTGACTTGGCGTATACGTATATGTGTGTATATATATAAAACTAGGTATAGGTGTATATATATACACCACACGTATATGGGATTCATTTATGTGATATGATATCCGAGGTATGATGAAACAGTATAACTGGGCTTGATGCCGTGATTCTTGACTATACAGTCGTAATAAAGTGTTAGCGGATCATTAGAGAATGAGATAATGAACATGCATTTATAAATTATAAAGAGTGGTGGTGATATTGATGTACATGGGACGCTAGAATAGTACCCGGACTGTAACTGGTGACTGATCACGATATGATATATGTATAACTTGATTACGACATGATATTTCTGAGGATAAACTAATGATGCTTATCATGATGGCAATGATATATGATTGATGTATGCGATCACAGTTTAACACCTTGATCATGAGATGTGCTGATGATGACATTATACGAATGAGGAGACACCTAGGAGATACTTGACCGTACCCCGATATTGGGATACCGTACGATGGATTTTACCGTACGAGGCTTAGATTTGATGATTGATCTGCACTCTTGATTCGAGGAAGCCGTACTACGTACGTGACGCTATTGAGGCGGGATCGCCGACTATTAGAGATATTGATTAAGACCTTAGGTAGACTCTAGTTTCTTACTGACTAGTCTATTAGGTTTAATTCCTTAGGATGTTAAATGGACACTGGTTTAGGTTCGACTCACATAGTGGTAGTTGTACTCGTATCTCGCAGAGGAGTGGATAATGCACATCTGTATTTACATTCATACTGTAATCATCATGGTGCATGTTCTTTTATATGTTACTATAATCAGTATAAACTTTACCTGTTAGGACACCAGCACTATTACCGATGATGCGCATGTTCCACGCACACTTATTTGCCGGCTCACACACATCATCATCGGTAATTGCTATGTCACGTACACTTTAGATCATATTGTCTTTTATGGATAGAATCAGTTAGCAACTAGACAGATATAATGTTGTGATTATTTTCTGACATTAGTATAAGACATGATATTTATTACTTAGACATTGATGCATTCATATTTCATGTTATCGCACAGTAGTATGGGCATATGCTGACACTTATCATATACTTACTCATGATTTTGAGATTTGGATTTCTATGAGATTTCTGGATTTTTGGGGAAAACCGCAAAAATATATAAAAACTTCTCTCTCTCTCCTCTTCTCTTTTTAAATAAGATGCGGTTTTCTCGTGATGTATGAGTCGTCCACCATGAATATTTCATATTTTCTGTTGGATTTCGAGACCCGATTCGAGGAGTGGATGAACCGTCTCGGGTACATGGTGGGCCCGGTATGGTACCCCGGGGCAAGAAGATCGAGTTGTAGACGATGAGCCTGTCAGGGGAAGGCTACCTACCGGTGATGTCTGACGCGGCGGATATCCGGAGGATACCGACCGTTGTCGTGAGATTTGATGATATGGGCCGATCCGGACTGACGGAGCCCGAGATATTGAGACTTGAGATTACATGTGTTGTGTCGATGTTTGACACGGATTTCCATGGGTTTCATTATTCAGATTTCAGATTCTTATACACATTCTACTATGATAATAGCTAAAGATTTCTTATACATATATATCTGGATTTCAGGATTTGTTACTTTACCTTCATGGTGCATGCATTTCATTCATATGACATAGTATTATATGAGGCACTGACACGACACGGAGTATTTGCACTTACACGTAGTATTACCCTGCTATTACTAGATGATTGGGATATTATAGTGTATTATTATTATGACCTAGGATAGCGTCGTGCATTTGATTTCTTTTCGTAGATGTCTTCTACTCACGAGTTGGCAACTCACCCCCGTTGTGCCAAATTCTTTACAGGTTCGATGTACAGGTTTCCGTGGTAGCTTGTTGGCACATCTTTTCTTCAGGGTGATTTGCACGGTAGGTTGGTTCACTTGTATCCGAACCACCATTGTACTTTTATTCATTCATTTGTATCTAGTAAGCTCCATCAACCATATTTGTATTACTTGATAAGTTTATTGGACCAGTTGTTTATTTCGACCTTAGAGTCGCGCATGTGTTATTCAGATCTGATGGTTTTGTTTTCTTTTGAGTTTTGAGCCTCGCCTATTGGCGTTGTATATTATTGTGCTTGCTGTGGTTGTTTCCGCCTGTTGGCGTTGATGCTAGCTCCCGTTTGGGGATGCTTTTTATTGTTTATGTATATTATACTTGTTGTACCCGTTTGGGGGCCAGTTTTTACAGAGGAGACTCTGCCGAAATTTTTGGGAAAATTGCTGATGCTTTTAAACTTGTTTTCTTTTTCTTCTTCTTCTTCTTCTTCTTCTTCTATGGTTTAGATTTCTGGGCTTCGGCTTACTTAGGTTACGTGGCGCCTCTAGACGCTTCGTAATCTAAGTGCCGGTCACGTTCCGTACTTTCGGGTCGTGACATATAGACCTCATATCGACACGACTTATCAAGCTACTGGGGTCTGACGTTTACCACCCCTAGGCGAGATATGCAACATATCAGACGAACAGACCGGACTATACGGTAAGTGTTTCTGGTTATATTCACAGGAGTCTGAGCGGGCTTGCTCATTGATCTTCTGATCGCTCAATACCCGGGTGGCCGTTATGTTTAGCAGACCGCTTGCGGCTTGTGGGTGTTTGATATGATCATACCTGCTGCCGGCGTATTGACGAGTCTTTAGAGTCCTACACAGAGCTTTCCTGGCTCAAGCGAAACGAAATAGGATCGCATATGAGATATGTGCGGGACCGAGAATAATGCGTGTATGTGATACCGTATTCTATTCTCGCGATGAATATATCGATTGGTTGTATACGATATAACCTGGCTATCGAATCGAGGATTGATTCGATAAGTCGATACATTGGATATTAGTCGGTCATATGCGATATGACCGGATCGTTAAATCAAGTGTTGATTTAATGATTTAATGTATAATTATATATTTGATATATTACTTTACATTAACTAGTATTGGTTCACTTAGGATTATTTTCTCACTTGATTGTGCACATTGTGTATATGATACATGTTTGTGCACTAGTTTGTATCATGCTTGACGATACATGCAAACTTGGGTGTGTGTTTACTTTAAACTATGATTAGGTTAATGGTTAGTCTTTGATTTACTCATTTATTTACTTTATTCTTTTTTGGCAAAAGAAAATAAAATGGTGGCTTTTGTTTTACACTTGAAGCTTCATGAAGCTTTGAAAAGTCATGACCATTTTGTTTCTTTCCTTAACCTAACCATTATACCTAACCCTAGTTTAGTCTCTACACTTGTTAGGCTCACCCATGGTTGCATTATGATATATATCACTTGAATTTTCTTTTTGCAATAATTCCTTTTTCTTTCTTCTTCTTCATCTTCTTCATGAGTTAAAGAAAGTTTACTTGAAAATTTCCAAGTGATGATTCCAAGTGAGAAATCCAAATCCAAAGTAAACCCACTTCCTATTTCTTCATCCTCTACCACTTGCCATGTAGTATAGGGTATTTTCTTCACAAGTTTCATGACTTGGTGAAGATGGAGCTCGAGTTAGAGTCGCCTCGACGTAGATCATCTTCGGCATCGAAGTCAACGACCTAGCCCGATCTTTTCTCCGATGAAATCGACGCTAGGGTCCGGGATTCCGAAGATCGCAGCGGAGGGACATCAACACGGAACTAAAGAAGTGGTGGACCGGATCTACAAAGGTTATATTTCCATTCACTTTAGAGTAAAGTTGTTTATTCGCATTTGTTTCGCCTTTGCCTCTAGTTAACGATCTATATTAGGGTTTCTCGGCACCTAGAAAATTTTGAAATTGGCATGGTTGATGCCTTGTGGATCCTCTTGAGCGTGCCTAGAAACCCTACAGTGGTATCAGAGACTAGCTAGAGCCTTAGGCGAAGTGTAGACGATGTTAGAAATCCGAACGAACCCCGAAACCCTAACTCAAACCACTCTCTGGACATTTTCTGGAATTTTGGAATTTTGTGAATTAAAAATATGCAGAAAAATAAGCAGGGGTTTCTAAGAATTATTGTACAAAACGGGTCCATAAATCGATCAAAGCGCCGCGGAACCGCGGCATGAGCTTGGCTCGTGCGGCGGTTCCGCGGTCGTACGGTCGCTTCCTTCAGAACTGTTTGCACAGTAATGTCTTAATTTTAATCCTGAGTTTTCTGGGAATTTTTAATTTACACTCAAGAGTTGAGTTTTCTGGGGTGTTTTGGGGCTTCGATGATTCGATCGGAAACTTTGACTTTGTCTATGTGCTTTTCCGGACAATTTAGAATATGTTGAAATGTTCGACCGGATATAAATACCCAATTTTTCCCCTGCCGGGAAATTTCCAAGTGTTGGATTTTTCCGTGGTTTAAAAACGTTCTAAGTAGTGCAAGTAACGCGATGGACCCTCTAGAAGACAACAAACCTTAACTCGATTATGTGACCGTCTTGAACTGCCCTTTGAACCTTAGGGTTTGGGGCAGTACGGCGTGCCACATGTGAGGCGTTGGCTTGACCCTTCTACGGCTGGACCGTTGGTACTGTGGCATGAAGTGAATGTTCTTAAAACCTATTTCGTGTATTGAGCTGTTTCGGGAAAACTTGGGTGTTTGGTTGTTCGATCGGAAAGTTTAACATTTTCTATTTATCCGGAATGTGATACAATAATTGGAATTCACAAGTAGTTATGAGATAACTAATATGAATGTTATAAACATAGCACTTTAGTCTCACTTGATCGGTTGCCACGGAATTTTGATGTGATCAAAAATCCGTCGCAATCACGTAGCGTACGCGGATACTCGCCGGGTAAACTTAATAGACAGCTACACCCCATAACCCCGACCAAGTGACTATAGGAGAACCCCGTCGCCGAAAGCATCCGTTCGGGAGCTCGCGGCAGCGGTGTTCAGCCTTGGTGCACTTCGTCAACGGTATCGGAGGTGCGGTCGTCTACTAAAGTTTGCGACGAGCATTCGATCAGAATGTCGGGAATCTTGTTGAATTGCCCGACTTCATATTGAAAAGAGTTTTCGATAATGAGACTAAAATGCGGGGTTTATAATTGTTAGGCATGCGATGTCTAAGGAATTCATTTGGTTAGGCATGCGATGTCTAAAGAGTTTGCGGATTCCAACTGTTGTAGTTTTACACTTTCTTTTCTGTGACCGTAAGTGTAATATGTGATATCGCCGGTTTCGTTGCTATATGTCAACGACAATTGGGATACGCATGTTTACTTACATTGATGACATGTGATGTTATGTGTTGCTGGATATGTTATATTGGATCGTCGTGTTTGAATAGCCGGGGGGGTTTATGTGAGATGAATGTTTTTCATTTTCATTCCTGTAAAAACCTGTATGTAATATTCTTTTATTGGGGCACTTCCAGGTTGCGGAAGATGTCACCGTTGATGTATATTATTTACTTTTCCGCACTAGGATAGACCCAAGGAGGAGGGCACAAGTAACTGGGTTCTGGAGTCCAGTGGGAGACCAACTCGAGGAGTCGGGTCCGGATCTCCTAACTCTAGAATTGACATGGTTGCTTGCCGCTCTCGTAGGGGTCTAGGGGTGTGGGTTTGGCTATTCATCGTGACCGTGGAATCCGTGTTTTATACTGGCTCGTATTGAAAACACGAACGTCCTAGTATATCCAATGTTTCATATGTTTCTTCTGCTGCGATATCTGTGATGTGATCATTTGATATGTTGTGATAGATACTATATATAGTATATACGATATATTATATAGACGTTACTTATGTTTTACACCCGCGCTAACCCTGCCCCGCTCTGCCGTTAGTTACCTAACCTAACGGTGCACGAGGGGACATCGAGGCGAATGCGGATGGCATAAGTATACGTCGTATTTATCTGTGATGTTTAGGTAACTTAAATGATGGGACTTCATTAATATGATTAATGAAAGAAAAAGAAACCTAAAGATGTTGTGGAATCGAATTTCAAAAATAAAACAGGTAGCTACAGTTCTTGCTTTGCATCGTGGTGTTCCTTGTAGAACATCCTGCACCTTATTCGATGAGGAAAGGGCTGAGATCCCTTCACCGGGAGTGACCCCTTTAGCAATAACTGGCAGATGCTACACACTCGGTTTGTCTTTTGATTGCTTCTATAGTTTGTGATTTGCATGGCGATATATATGATATATCCCGCACCTCATTCGACGAGGAAAGGGCCGACGATCCCTTCACCGGGAGTGACCCCTTTAGCAAAACTAGAAAAGCCTAAAAAACACTCCATTTCAAAATCATTTGATTCTACAACGATATCAAGTTCATTACGCAATAGGTTTTCAGAAAAACCTGTCGTAGCCATCCGTCATTTCAGATAAGTACTACTTAGTATTCGTGCTGCGGTAGTTTGGCATTCGTCAAGGCGTAGTGTGTGGTAGCTAACTAGTACTTATCTGCTTATGCATATGATGCAGATTGGATTAGGGTATTCGTACGGCGTTGTTTGGCATTCGTCAAGGGTCGTGCGGGTGGGTTTAATTCAATCAAGAAATGTACGGGTTGAACTTGACTAGTGGACTATGGGTTGTTTGGCATTCGTCAAGGTCATAGAACGCTAGGGGCAAAATATTATCGGGAATTTCAAGTGTTGAAATTTGCAATGAGATTGCATACCTTCTATGAGATAGTTGGATCCCGATACCCGCTGCGAGTAAGAGTTACTCCTGGGAGAGTTTTACACATTACAATTAGCCGATCAAGTAGGTGTCTAGAAAGGTGTCAACGGGGTTACGCCTCTGGAAAAACGAGGTTTACATTAATTAGGTTCGTGCGAAAGCACGGGGGACCTCCCTCAAAGTACCGACACTAGCCTGGCTGAAAGATTGGTGAACTTGTAGCGTGTAATTAATCCCGGCTAGTCTTTCCTTTTAGGGTTTGAAGGAATATTTGATTAAAACAGTGGGAGCCATCCTGATTAGATAAAATAATAACCAATCCGATCTTGCAAGAGCATACGCTGAGTGTTTTCTTCTCTCTCTCTCCAGGTAGCGACCATATCACGCCTTAATCAAGATAATAAAACGGAAATATTGACCGAACCCGCTTGTTATACTGAGCTGGGGAACGTTGGTCCCGCTCCAACTTATAATTGTTATAAGACAGAGCAGGAAATAGAGGAATACCAGAATTCCTATGCCGCCCAAACGAAGAAAGTGCATATGATGCATCTCCTTCGGGTGTGTTCATTACAAAGAACTGTTTCTCTATATCCTCTACGACCTGGGTATTTGATACCGGATCAGGATCCCAGATATGTAATCTGTTACATAGGGCTACAGAAAGGTAGAGAACTGAGAATGGGTAATAAGTTTCATGAGACATAAAACGGTGCAAGTGTTGCAGCCAAGTCTGTTGGTCACTGTCACCCTGTATTCCAAATACATTGATTCTGAACGAATGTTATTAGATACCGAACCTGATATACAAAATCATATCAGTCTCTTTATTAGTAAAGAAATGATATAATTTTGTATTGTTGGATAATGTTTTGAAAATTTCCTATATCAAAAGTTGATCGGTTCAGGCACGTTATCTAAAAGCATTGATGTTCTAAATCAAACTACAGTTCTTAGTATATGGAACACATAAAAGAGGAAGAGTTCAGAAATGAACGGATCCTACTTGAGGTTTTGTAGACTAGGTCATATCAATGTGACCCGACTAGCTTAAGTTACATTTTAGATGCATATTTAAATCAGTTTGAATTTACATTTTGTGAAACTTGCCAGTCATGTCACAAAGATAAGATGACCATAGCTCCGTTTACTGGAAACAGAGAAAGAGTTAGTGAACTCTTGGGATGATACATGTTGATGTATGAAGGTCCCCTATCTACACAAGCCAAGACCGGTTCTTTATACTTCATTACATTCTCTAATAATCTCTCAAGATTCAGACATATGTTCCTGTTGAAACATAAGTCCGAACCTTTTGAGATATTCACAGAATATAAGTTAGAAGTAGAGAACCAAAAATGGGTACAAGTATTATGTCCTTTGATGAGATCAAGGAGGAGAATACTTGAGCATGGAATTCCTGGACTATTCTGAAGGAGAATAAGATTCTCTCTCAGCATTACTCCTCCGTATACACCATAGTACGATGGTATATCGGGGCGGAGCTATAGCACCCTATTTGATATGGTGTGCTCTATGATGAGTAATACTGAGTTTCCTATTTCCTTTTGGGAGTTATGCACTTGAGAAGCTACATACCTATTGAATAGGGTTCAAATCAAATCAGTTGCCTACCACATCATATGTGATATAGAAAGGGAAGAGCCCATATCTTAAGTTTGTTAAGATTTGGGGTTGTCCGGCCTATGTATAAAAGCAAAATCCGGACAAGCTCGAGGCAAGGTCAGTTATATAGAACTGGAAAGGTTCCAGCTATACAAACTACAGCAGATGATTTGGTAGAACCAAAGGATTCAGTAGATACCAACGAACCTCAGCCTCTCCGCCGATCTAGTAGGGTTTCTCACCCACCTGAGAGATACTTCTGTTTCTCTATGACAGTGGGAGCGAGAATTGCATCATGAGATGATGACCCAACTAGTTTCGAGCAGGCCATCAAGAGTACGGACTCTGTAAGAATGGCTGGATGCTTAGCAATCTGAGATGGAATCCATGTACACCAGCAAAGTATGGACTTTGGCTGCTATATCTGAAGGGTTAAATCCCCATCAGGAGCAAGTATATCTTGAGAAGATTACTTGGTGGAGATGGAAAAGTTAAGACTTTCAAAGCTAGACATGTTAAAGGTTTTCATCATCGACCAGGCGTGGATAATGATGAAACCTTTTTCAGTGGCTATGCTTAAGTCCATCCAGATCCTACTTACCACGGCTACATACCATGACTACGATATCTGGCGGTTGGGTGTCATGACTGCTTTCATAAATAATGATTTAGTAGAGAGCGTCTATAAGTACACAGTCAGAGGGCTTCGTAGACAGTGGGAGGAGCGGAAACGTGTGCAAGATGTTTTATGTGATGAAGCAGGCATCGCGGAGTTGGAACATCTGTTTTGATGAGTTAGTCAAACAGTTTGACATAATCAAAATGGTAGATGAACCTTGTATATACAAAAAGGTAGTAGGGAGTATAGTAGTGATCCTCGTAGAGTACGTGGATGACATACTCTTGATAGGGAAGGAGTTTCCTATGCTACGCTCAGTCAATCTCCGCTTATCACAAGGATTCTCCATATAGGATCAAAATGATACCTCCTAAATCCTGAGTTTTCATCTATGAGATAGATGTAAATGGATGCTAGGATTCTAACTAGTAGTAGTGAGATGGTATCAATCGATCCTGGGGAGAATCACTGGAAAGGTTCCAGGGTGATAAGGACGACTGAATGTCAGTCACAGGCATTGTCTTTACCCTCAGTGGAGGGACGGTATGTTGGAAGAGTTCCAAGCTAGATACCGTGGCATACTAGACGATAAAGGCAAGATACGTCGTTACCAAAGATGCTACCAAAGAGGAAGTCTGGGTGTATATTAGTTCATGAGATGAACTTAGTTCTTCCCATTGTGTGACAATGGAGTTGTGGCTTATGCTAGGGAACGCCCGTCCCATCAGTGATCCAGACATATTCTAAGGCAGTGTCACCTGATCATGGAGATAGTAGATCTCCAGGGTGATCGAGGTTAGGAGAGTAGACTCAGAGGACAACACGGCGGATCCACTCACAAAGGCCTTTTCCTTTTATGGGATGGTTGAGTATGAGATACTGCAACCACTGCTACAGATGGCCCTAGTGCAAGTGGGAGATTGTTAGTTATATGTATGCCCTAGAGGCCATTACTGTACATAGGATGTATATTGTAGTGGATGCTGGGACATATATAGGGAGGACTTTCTTGCTCGACATGATAGTATGCTATCTGGTTACTCTTTACCTTAACGTGTACACTGATTGTCTCTCTGTTACATGTTGGTAAAGCCCTTAGGATGTATACTTGACTGCCTGGACTATGATGCGGATCATACTAGTGGGGACATGGTAGTCCATAAGTACATCCTTCAAGGTCCCTAGTCGTGGGTGTATCGAGACGGGGCATCGATATACCAGAGTAGACTAGCGTATACCTTCTCGACCCATACAGATGGGCGATGGATGATCCCATATCCATTGGTGTTTAACATCAGAGATCATATACGGGTGCTCAGTGGAGACTGGGTACACTGGACGGACTCGCCGAGAACTCCCAGATGGTATTATACCTTACGTCAGATGGCAGTTCTCTGGTGACACTGGTACAGGTTAGTCTGTAGACCCGAGATCATCATAGAGTCTTATGTGATTCCCACTGTGCTTTGATTTCCACCTTACCACGTCCAAGAGGGCGTGCAAAACGGTGGTTTTGGGTACAGTCCCGAATCACATGGAGGCAATGAGCGATAGGAGGGGATTCGTCTCTCCCGGTTTAGGGAGTTGATGTTGCGCTGTGTTCGATTGGCTATAACCGGAAATCCCTGGCCAGGGTTGATGAGATTTACTGGTAAGTGTTACCAGTAGTTTCTCGAACTGTTATAGACCTCATATCGACACGACTTATCAAGCTACTGAGGTCTGACGTTTACCACCCCTAGGCGAGATATGCGACATATCAGACGAACAGACCGGACTGTACGGTAAGTGTTGCTGGTTGGATTCACAGGAGTCTGAGTGGGCTTGCTCGTTGATCTTCTGATCGCTCAATACCTGGGTGGCCGTTACGTTTAGCAGACCGCTTGCGGCTTGTGGGTGTTTGATATGATCATCACCTGCTGCCGGCGTATTGACGAGTCTTTAGAGTCCTACACAGAGGTTTCCTGGCTCAAGCAAAACGAAATAGGAGCGCATATGAGATATGTGCGGGACCGAGAATAATGCGTGTATGTGATACCGTATTCTATTCTCACGATGAATGTATCGATTGGTTGTATGCGATATAACCTGGCTATTGAATCGAGGATTGATTCGATAAGTCGATACATTGGATATTAGTCGGTCATATGCGATATGACCGGATCGTTAAATCAAGTGTTGATTTAATGATTAAATGTATAATTATATATTTGATATATTACTTTACATTAACTAGTATTGGTTCACTTAGGATTATTTTCTCACTTGATTGTGCACATTGTGTATATGATACATGTTTGTGCACTAGTTTGTATCATGCTTGATGATACATGCAAACTTGGGTGTGTGTTTACTTTAAACTATGATTAGGTTAATGGTTAGGGTTTGATTTACTCATTTATTTACTTTATTCTTTTTTGGCAAAAGAAAATAAAATGGTGGCTTTTTGTTTTACACTTGAAGCTTCATGAAGCTTTGAAAAGTCAAGACCATTTTGTTTCTTTCCTTAACCTAACCCTAGTTTAGTCTCTACACTTGTTAGGCTCACCCATGGTTGCATTATGATATATATCACTTGGATTTTCTTTTTGCAATAATTCCTTTTTCTTTCTTCTTCTTCATCTTCTTCATGAGTTGAAGAAAGTTTACTTGAAAATTTCCAAGTGATGATTCTAAGTGAGAAATCCAAATCCAAAGTGAACCCACTTCCTATTTCTTCATCCTCTACCACTTGCCATGTAGTATAGGGTGTTTTCTTCACAAGTTTTATGACTTGGTGAAGATGGAGCTCGAGTTAGAGTCGCCTCGACGTAGGTCATCTTCGGCATCGAAGTCAACGACCTAGCCGATCTTTTCTCCGATGAAATCGACGCTAGGGTCCGGGATTCCGATGATCGCAGCGGAGGGACATCAACACGGAGCTAAAGAAGTGGTGGACCGGATCTACAAAGGTTGCATTTCCATTCACTTTAGAGTAAAGTTGTTTATTCCCATTTGTTTCGCCTTTGCCTCTAGTTAACGATCTATATTAGGGTTTCTCGGCACCTAGAAAAATTTGAAATTGGCATGGTTAATGCCTTGCGGAACCTCTTGAGCGTGCCTAGGAACCCTACACATTGTATATCCATATTCGTGCACATATACATTGATATATTCATACTTGCGGATATACACATTTGTATATCCATATTCGTGCACATATACATTGATATATTTATACTTGCGGATATACACATTGTATATCCATATTCGTGCACATATACATTGATATATTCATACTTGCGCATATACATATTGTACCTACATAGATAACTGATTTTATTGGGAGATTGGGAACCGCATGTTATATTTTAAAAACGGGAATCATTTTCAAAGAGCGGTTTCCACTTAATATGTCATATCACTGTTCCAGGCTGCATGATATATTGATATGCTTACATTTCTGTTATATGTCGCATACATCATGCTCTACGCATTTTAAGCATTGAGATATGATGTTTTTATGAGATTTCTGGATTTGAGAACCGTGGCTATTTCAAAAGGTAGCATGTACTGTTTTAAAAACCCGGTTTCTCTTGATATGATATTTCAGTGCGTCCACCATGCGTTTTCTCGGTTCTGAGAGTGGCATGTGAAACCCAATTCGAGAAGCGGTAGGTACCGTCTGCGGGTACATGGTGGACCCGGTGAGGTACCCCGGGGCAAGAAGACTCGTATATGTTAGACAGTAAGCCCGGCAGGGGGAGCACTACCTACCGGTGATAGTATGTGGACTCGGAGGTTATCCGGAGGATACCGACCGGAGTAGCGAGATGGATATGAGGGCCGACCAGGGTGTGCGGCGCCTGAGGGCCGATCTGAGGATGCGGCGCCTGAGATATATGAGGATTTACGTGCCGATGCTGGACACTGTTTTCATGATGTTTTCGAGTGCCAATGCTAGGCACTCAGGTTCCATGATTTTGATGTGTCAGGAGGGACACCGTTGATATATATATCCTCATACTTTCATGCACACTCTTTTATGATATTTACATGCATGATATTGTTGCGTCAGTGGTTGACGCGTGGACTAGATCCACATACATACATACACCGATTCTACTATCAGAGATTTTGCACATGCTTATAGATATTGATTTTTGGGTGGACGAGATCCACATATCCGCATGCATTGATTATTACTGTTGGATGTTATCCACATGCATATAGATATTGACTACCTTGTTGGCACATATACGACCCGGTCACCCTAGATATCATAGTATTACCTTATGATATAGTTGACCTAGGAGCCGTTATTTATTTAATTTCTACTTGTAGATATATTTCTATTCACGAGTTGGTAACTCACCCCCGTTGTGCCACAGTTCTTGCAGGTTGACCGCTTAGATCAGTAGCGGCTTCGCTGGCACACAGTTCCATTCGGGTGTTTAGCATTGGTAGGTGGGACATTTGTGTCGTACCCACTCTTGTATTATATTTCATGTTGTATCTAGTTAACTCCATCCATCAATCAAAAGTTGTAATTGTATAAGTGATGAGACTTAGTGAGACTTGTAGTTGCGAGATTTGAGCGATGGGTTTTATATTCACTTTGGGGGTTATATTTTGCTCATTTCTTTATCTCTTTGTGGGGAACTTCGCCGTTGGGCATCGTATATCTATTTATGCTGTATTGCGTGGTTGTGATCCGTCGTTTGGCGAAGAGCTAGCTCCCGCTTGTGGATGCCTTTATCATTATTATGTATTTGTGGTTTTGGATCAAAATATACAAAGGAGGTGCTGCCAAAATTTTTAAAAAAGAAGAAACGTTTTTTCAAACTAGAAAATTTCATTTGCATCATTCATGTTCTTTTCTATGCATTAAGAAAACTTGATTTCATATACCTTTATTTCAAAACCTCACCTCCTTTATTTTCTTAAAAAGGTTTAGATTTCTGGGTTTCAGCTTACCTGAATTCTGTTACGCTTTTAGACGTTGCGTGATTCAAGTGCTGGTCACGAGCTAATATTTCGGGTCGTGACACAAACATCATGACCGGCCTTAAGTTACTACTAGATAAAAATATACTGACAGGGCCAAACTACAAAAATTGGCTCAGGAATGTCAAAATGGCAATCACTTATGACAAGTTGGGGTATCCCCTTACCACCAAAGCTCCCCCTGTCCCAGGTCCTCAATCCAGCGTCGCGGATAAGGAAATCCGTAAGACCTGGGAGATTGATTGCGCGAAGGCCAAGTGCCTCGTGCTTGCCTCTATGGACAATGAACATCAAAGGAGGCACGAGGATATGGATCTTGAATCCATATTTCTCCACACAAAGGATCTGTATGGAGAACAATCCCGTATCGCCAGATACGAAGTCTCGAAAAAGTTGTTTTCGGCGAGATTGGCCGTCGGATCATCTGTAGCGGAACACGTGTTTAAGATGATTGGCTATGTTGAAGAGCTCGCGGACCTCGGGACCACGTTAGAGAACGAGCTCTACACCGACTTGATTCTCCAGTCATTTCCTTCCACTTACGCCCAGTTTATCCCGAACTTCAACATGCAAGGAAAAGAAGTTGAACTTCCGGAACTCCTCAACTTGTTGAGGAGTGCAGAGGGCACCCTACAGAAAGTAAGGGAAACATCCACTTTGTCTGTTGGAGTACCTTCCTCTTCTAGGTACAAGGCGAAAGCCAAGGGAAAGAAGAAGAAGAACCGCACCAAACCAAGGGGCGGTGTTAGTAAAGTGGAAGCCAAGGGAAAGGCAAAGGTGGCAAAGGTAGCGGGACAGCTTGTGGGGAAGGAAGTGTGCTTTTATTGTCATAAGAAAGGACACTGGAAGAAAGATTGCAGGGCTTGGAAGGCCAAGAACCAGGACCCGAAGCAAGTTGTGGCTTCGGCTTCAGGTGTGTATGTTATTGAAAACTGTCTATCAATAAACTCTACTTCCTGGGTATTGGATACCGGATCAGGATCTCATATCTATAATTCTTTGCAGACACTGAGAAAGCGTAGGGTTTTGAAGGCAGGTGATATGACCCTCAGAGTTGCAAACGGAGCTGGCATGGATGCTGAGTCCGTGGGGGACTATCACTTGGGATTGTCAGATGGACTTGTTTTGGTTTTGCGTGACTGTTATTTTGTACCCAGTATGACTTGTAATATCATATCTGTATCTTTAATGTCTAAAGAAGGTTATGATTTTGCATTTGTAAGCGATGTTGTAAACATTCACCTTAATCATGTTCTGATTGGGTCGGGTACATTAAGCAACGGTATATACGTATTGAACCAACCACAGATTTTCAATGTCCAGAATACACACAAAAGAAAGTCTCCAGAAATAAATCATGCTTTCTTATGGCATTGTAGACTGGGTCACATCAATGAGACAAGGTTAACTAAGTTGCATAAAGAAGGATATTTGGATCCGTTCGAATATCAATCATATGCAACTTGTCAATCATGTCTCAAAGGAAAGATGACAAAGACTCTGTTCACTGGACATGGAGTAAGAGCGAGTGAGCTCTTCGGACTCGTACACAGCGATGTATGCGGTCCAATGTCTACACATGCGCGAAGTGGTTATTCTTACTTCATTACTTTCACGGATGATTTTTCGAGGTATGGATATGTCTTCTTAATGAAGCATAAATCTGAAGCCCTTGAAAAATTCCAGGAATACAAGAATGAAGTAAAAAAACAAACAGGCAAAAGTATCAAGACACTGAGATCTGATCGAGGTAGTGAATACTTAAGTGCCGAGTTCCTGGATTACTTAAAAGAGAATGGAATTCTCTCTCAACTTACTCCTCCATACACCCCACAACATAATGGTGTATTGGAGAGACGGAACCGAACCCTATTGGATATGGTACGTTCCATGATGAGTAATGCTGAGTTTCCGCGATCATTCTGGGGATATGCACTAGAATCAGCTGGATATCTTTTGAATCGAGTTCCAACTAAGACAGTGCCTACCACACCATATCAGATGTGGAGTGGGAAGAAACCCTATCTTAAGTACATTAAGACATGGGGATGTCCAGCTTTTGTCAAAAAACAGCGTGCGGACAAACTCGAGGCACGCTCAGTACAGTGCATGTTGGAGATAGTGCCCTCAGAGTCAATTATTAGGTCACAGGTACGTGATTGTAATGATTGAGGGAGGACCTATCCCGGTAGGACAGTCTTACTCGAGATGATAGTATGCTATCTGGTTTACCTTTATCATCGTGTACTGCTTTAGGTGACATGACACGTCGCTATTACACGTTGATAGAGCCCCTAGGATTCTTGCTTGACCACCAGCAGTATGAGGGCGATCATATAAGTGGGAGCTGGGGGTCTATAAGCTTATCCTTAAAAGGTCCCTAGTCGTGGGAGTTTCGAGACTGGGCATCGATACTCCATTAGTAGACTAGTGTATACAGTCGAGACCCCGACGAGGGGCGGTGGCCGGTCTCACAAGCCACTGGTGTCAGTTGGATCACCTAAGATGTATACAGGTGCTCATTGGGTTATGAGTACACCGGACAGGACTCGCCGGGAACATGCTAGTTGGTCATATACCAGACGTCAGATGGCAGTTCCCTGGTGACATGTGTGCAGGTTAGTTCATCGACCTGGGGATCGTCATTTGTCTCGTGTGAGTTCCCACTGTACTTTGATTACTACCCTACCACGGCTCAAAGGAGTCGTGCAAACAGGTTTTAGTTGGGTACAGTCCCGAGCCACATGGAGGCAGTGAGCGTATCTTCAGGGGTTCGTCTCTCCCGGTATTGGGGGTGAGGTCGTGCTGTGTCTAGGAGAGCCATTACACAAAGTCCTTGGCCAAGGCAAGGAGATTTACTGGTAGGTATTCCAGTAGTATCTCAGGGTGTTCTGGGCTACACTCCGACACGACTTGTACCGCTTTTGGGGGTCTGACTTTTACCAACCCCCTAGGCCCGCCATGCGATGCTCATAGACGAACGGACCGGACTGCACGGATATTGTCCCTGACAGGCTCAGTAGGGTTGTCAGGCTGAGTTCGCTCACAGACATCCCTTTTAGTCAGTACCTGGTAGCCCGTTACGTATTGGCTTATACCTCTGACGTGCTAGTGGTTAAATCCACAACCAAGGTGTTGATGAGTCTTTAGAGTCCCCCACATTTCAGTTACTCAGCTTTCGGGCGAAAGGTTGTAGAGGCCGTATGGAGATATGGCAAGGTCCGATCAGATACGTGCGGTATTGCACGGATCAGGATCGGACAGTCTGTACTATAGGCCGTATGGATATATGGCAGGGTTCGATCAGATACGTGCGGTATTGCACGGATCAGGATCGAACAGATATTACTAGCCGGCTTTGGTATAAGCCGGATCCTAGTATAGTACAGTGTAGATTTTGTCTCATTGCATTTGTATTTCGGTCGAAATACAGATGCGGGTGTGTATGCACAGTATCGGGGTTTTCCCGTAATTTATTACGGGACCAGTTTTCTGGAGTTGCCAGTTTGCTTTCCGTTTCGGCCGATTTCCATTATTCCGTTCATTGGCCGAAGATTGGTGGAGGAGGGTTTATTTGCATTGTTGCAAATAGGCTTTTTGTGGAGGGGGTCTTTGCTTATTGTAGCATCATGATGGTTTTCATGATATGCACCATTCCTTGACCTTGACTTCTTGACTTTGTTTTACATGATGGCTTGACTTTGGCTCATCATGGTTGTTGATCATGAGGTTGGTGGAAGGTGGTTGAGTGTGGGTTTTGATTTGATGATGATGAGGGGTGTGGTTGTTGAGTGAGGACTTTTTCTTTGTGATCATTTTCTTTTGATATGATAACCCTCCTCTCTCTCTCTCTCTCTCTTGGATCATTCTTTTGATCACTCTCATTTTCTCCTCACCTCTCATGGCCGGCCAAACAGTAGTAGGGGCTGTCCCAAATTTTTGTGGGGAGGTTTTGACTCATTTCATGTTGCAAAAATCCCACAAGTTCAATCCACAAACCCCCAAGTTCTATCCCTCCACAAATGGCAACTCCACAACCCCAAAAATGAGACTTCTTCTACTACACATTCTACAGCGATTCTTGGGCACGTCGAGTAGCCGGCTTCGTGCCCGAGTTGCCTCGGCATTGAGGTGGGAGCCCGTAAACGAAGAAGGCGATGTGGTGCACTTCCGGCGACGAGGAGGAGACGGGACATTCCGCAAGTGATCGGGACGATGGCGAGAAGACCGGAGGACTTGGATCGTCGGTATATCTCTATTCCCTTTCTTGTAGTTAGCTTAGACTAGTTAATGGTAACGATCCGGAGTTTAGTGCGCGGTGGTGCCGGTTTGCAAAGTCCGCAAAATTTTAGTTATTCACCGCTTCCGCATTCCGGCGTCGGATTGACGGCCGGGGCGCCGCCGTGCACTTACAGTGGTATCAGAGCCTCCCCATTAACTTAGTCTAGCTTTGTGTAATGTGTTTTTGAGTTCCGATCGATCGAAATGTCCAAAAACCCGTATTTACCTCACATCAGTTTTCTGTTAAGAATTTTTGGTGTCTAAAAATTTTTCTGGTGGTCTCAGAATGATGTGCAGGAAATTCTAAGCACTCTGGGAAAATTCGACGCACTGATCCCTCTTCCAGAGCGCGGAACCGCGGCCTCACCCTTCTATTGGGCCGCGGATCCGCCGCAACTTAGAGAGATCAATGGGCCAAAATTTCCCAGTGGGCTTCTGGGCTAGTATTAGGGGTTTTGGAATATTAAAATTGGGCCAATTATTTCTGTGAGTGCTACAGTATTAGTTTGGGGCCCACTTGTTAATTTTTGGTCAATCGGAAAATCTTAAACACATTTTTCACAGTATTTACATTATATCTGCGACCGTGAATGTCACTCGATCGGTAAATCCTGTCTAACTGCTATAGCCCGGTTAGACGGATTTGCGAACGTGACTTTCACGTTGATGTTCTTTGTTTATGCTGTGATGTTGCGGATCGGTCGTGGGGGATAGCCTGGATGCAATGCTAGTACTGTGATGTTGTATTATGTACATTTGATATTGCGGGGCGAGCGTCCGACATGTGGACTGCCGTCACTGCCCGTTTGTATTATTATTTTGGGGCACGACCTGGTTGCGGTCGATGTACCCGTTGTATGTATATTTTACTTTCTGTACTAGGATTGCCCCGCGGAGGGGTGCACGGATAGCCGGGTTCTGGAGGGCAACAAGCCCGCATCTCATGGCATTGAGACGGAGGGGGCTTCACTCTAGAATTGGCGGGCTATTCGCCGCACTCGTAGGGGGTACAGGTTGACCCAGGAGGGGTGCCCAAGTTGCCGGATTCCGTGAAGTGCTGGGTGGTCCATTCACGGCGCTGAAGGGGGCTGCCTCGCTTCAGGTTTTGGCGGGTGACTTGCCGCGCCCGTAGGGGTCTAGGATTTCATTGCACAGGCTATCCACACGACCAGGGGAACGTCGGGTTTCAGCGGCTCTGTGAAACCCGGGGATCCCAGATATCTGTATTGTTTCTGTGATGCTGTACATTTCTGTGATGTTGCATTTTATTCACGCCTTGAGCGAAATATAATATATTGGTATATATATTAGTAGATGTTGTATATGTTTTGCATCCGCGCTAGTCCAGTCCCCGCTCTGTCGTTAGTTAGCTAACCTAACGGGTAATGACGGGACCCAGTGGCGAATGCGGATGGCATATACGTACATCAGTATATTTTCGTTCTTTTTGGTGTGATCAATTGATGGGACTGCATTGATTCGAATCAATGCAAGTTAAAAACAAACCTAATCTGATGTTGTTGGAACACTTTTTCAAAAAGCTGTTATTGCAAGGACGTTTACTTTTGTTTTGCATCGTGGTATTCAGTTAGAATATCCTGCTCCTCAGTCGACGAGGCAAGGGCCGAGATCCCTTCACCGGGAGTGACCCCTTGGACAGAAGTTTGCGTCAGGGCATTAACTTCACTATAGCCGATTACTTTTGCTTTGCATCGCGGTATTCATTTGGAATATCCTGCACCCCATTCTACGGGGAAAGAGCCGAGATCCCTTCACCGGGAGTGACCTCTTTAGCAATGGTTTTCGTCACTATATTTTCAAAAAGCTATCCGTTCCTTCAACGATATCAAGTTCATTACGTTAAAGGTTTTCGCCAGAAACCATTCGTAGCCCTCCGTCGTTTCAGACGGGTAGCACGTAGTATTCATGCTATGTTTGTTGACCTTCGTCAAGGCATAGTGTATGGTAGCTGCCTGTTACCTTTCTGCTGCATAGATAGATGCGTTGGTTTGGGACAGTCGTATAGCCTTGTTGACCTTCGTCAAGGGTTTGTACGGGTGGATTCAGATTAACCCTGGATAATGACGGGTAGAACTTGACATGTGACTTATGATTTGTTGACCTTCGTCAAGGTCATAAGAGCATGGGGCAGAAATCACATCGGGAGTTTCAAAAGTACTGAAACTTGCCAGATATGCGCATACCTTCTGGAGTGTGATGACGTGAGCGGATTCCGTCACGTTATCATGCGATGATAGTTGGATCCCGATTCCCACTGATGAGTTAGTTTACTCCTCGGGTAACCCCGACTAATTCTTCTTTCAGGTTTGGAGGAGAATTTGAGGTACAGTGGGAGGATTCCAGATTAGATAAATTGTCACCATTCTGATCTTGGTTAGAGTGCACGCTGAGTGTTTCTTTTCTCTCTCTCTTTGGCAGCGACCATTGACCCGACCCTAAGACTTTGACTCAGTGACCATGTTGACCGAACCTTCTTAAACACTGGCTTTTGGATTGTCAGAGTTGCAGACCTCATTGCCACTCCTACTTTTACCCTTTTCTCCAGGACACCCCGTATTGCTACGAACGTCCACTTCCATTGGACAAAACCATCGTATGGTTAGATACGAACTCGAAAGAATTTATTCGAGGATGGTTTCCGGTTCTGGAGAAAACGGATAGGATTATTCAGTTGTCTTTTCCTTTTACCCTCTCTCAGGTTACGAGTACTCCTTGGTTTAGGGGTAGTACACCTATTACGCAAATTGGATTGTCTTCTTCCAAACCTTAGGCTGGTGCCGACCGGTAGGGAATGAAGAAAACTAATTAGCATAACGATGGTGTGCAGAAGGTATTAAGTTCAGACAAAGCAAGGGATTAGTAGGAGGGCAAAGTAAATTGCAACAGATATTCACGACCAAACCAAATATTTCGTTACCACTCCCACATCACCTTTGTATTTCTCCAGGACACTCCGTATCACTACGAAGATCCCATTTTATTGGATAATCCATCGTATGGTTATATACGAACTCGAAAGGAACTCGTTCCAGTTCGGGGATGGATTCTGGTTCAGGAGAAATAGGAATAAGGTTTATTCGGTTGTCTTTTATCTTCACCCTCTCTCATTGCGAGTGTTCCTAGGATTGGGACAGTACACCCATTATGCTTATTGGATAGTCTTCTTCCAAACCATAGGCTGGTGCCGAACGGTAGGGAAGGAAGAAAACCAATTGGCCTAAAGGGGTGTACAGAAGGTAAAGACTAAAGACATATGAAGGGATTTGGAGAGGTGGCAAAGAACTATACGGTTACAGTCGTGAATCTGGAAGAGGCATTACTAAGAATACCAGGATACCCCATCGAAACATTTCAATGTTTCAGTCTCACTATGTACTGTTAAAGGAAACTGATTTCCCGATTAGACACTTGCTCCAGGGTATGTATTTACCAGGTTTGATTCTCATATCTGTATGGTTTTACAGATGATGAGTGGGAGTAAGTTATTGGGAATTGGGTGATCATCCTCATTATATCGGGATTCGTTGTAATCGGTGATATTTGAGGAAATCACCTGGGTTGTTTGCCGGTCGGCAAATATTTGGTTTTGAATATCCGCTGTTATGCACCAATTTCAAATTGATATATCTGTACGTCTATTTTCATAGAGTGAGATATACCTTTTGATATTATGTCGATGACATTTACCTATATCAGTGGATGGTTAGGTAAGGAGCATTAAACAGCGGTGTAATTCTTCTTAACCATAAGTACAGTTTTCAACCTACGACACACAGTGAATGAGTTATCAGACTCAAGGGACTTATACAAAGGATTGTATGTTGTCCAGGGTCCATCAGGACAGAGGGATTGGTCCTCGTACTATATTCGGTTTACTTATGACTTCTCTAATTTTTAGACAGATGTTTCGCGGAAACACAGGGTCCGAATTTGGAGAAGTTATTGGTATTTGAATAGAGTAGAGAACCAGGTATAGCAAGTATCGGGATTGTTCAAAGAGATCGAAGATGTAGATACTTGTGTATGGTATTCAGTTGATAGTAGTGATTAAGAGAACTTGCTTCTCTTTCAGGTTACTCATAATTGGAAGCATTCCTAAGTTGAGTAACGTTGATCGGCCTCCTTCCATTTAGTTGACATGCACTGGAGACAGTTGCATGATTTGAATCTGGTTCAATTAAATCAGTGCCTCTGGTTCTATATATGATATAGAACAGTTCATATCTTAACGATGTTAAGGTACGGGGAGTTGTCCGGTTTATGATTAAAACCAGACACTGGACAACTCAAGGCACGTTTCTGTAATAGCTGTTTGTGGGTTGACCCAGGCTATGACGAGGGTTGATTTTCTACCATCTGGACGAACAATAGCGATATTGTTCTAGACTCGCCACAGTTTTATTAAAAATGGATTTTTTCAGAAAAACAGTAGTGGGAGTATGGTAGAACTGGAAGTGATTCCAGAACCACAAACGATTACTGAAGATTTGATAAGGAACCTAAAGATTCAATCTGAATTGACATTCCATTGGCCACTCCGCAGATAAGGTGGGTAACTTCAGGCACCCGAGAGGCACTACGGTGGCCTCAAGGACGGTGACAGGGAAGTTCTTGTTTACCCACAATTACCATTGCTGTTGTTCCAGGCTGCGAGACCCGGCGGGAGGATGAGTATAGCGTCGTTCTAAACTAGTTTTAGAAGTGCACGTCTATATGACTCTGCCAGAGGGTTGTCGTAGTCAGTGGGAGCAGCGGAAGCATTGGTGGACAGGTAGCTTATGTCTATTTATAGACTAAAGCAGATGTAGCGGAGATAGATCATCTATTTCTGACGTGACAGTCATGGGTTTGACTTCATCAGAATAGGGGATGGATCTGTTGAGAAGGTAGTAGGGTGTGATGTCCTGGTATCTGGATGACATACACAGAATAGGAAAGGAAACTCCTATACTACAATTGGTTATACTTTGGTCGTCACACAGTTGTTTCTCCACAAAGGAAATGGGTTTTATATCAGACATACTGGTTACTAGATCTATGGTCTTAGATCTAGATTTGGGTGGTTTCCCAATCAGGGTACTTGACAGCGTTCTAAGAGTATTTAGGATGGACGACTCCTGGCACGGTAGTGTACCTGCAGGTAATGGAGTCACCCTCTCCAAAGGTGTCTTACAGACTAAAGGGGAGAGGGACGGGCATGATTGACAGATCACTTGCTCAGGCAATTGAGTCAATCGTGAGATGTCAAGTACCACACCAGATGTTGTTCTTGCACTAGATGCAATAAGTTGACATTAATCCAATCCTGGAGAAACAGTCGGAAGCAGTTTTTAGAACATAAGTGGATGTTCTAGGGAGATGATAACGACAGCCTCATTCAGGAGACAGTTATCATTCCAGGCTTCCAAGGTGACATGGACGACAAGGAGGTTGTCAGAGTTATAGTTTTTCCTTCTGATGAGGGGCAGTATTTTGGACAGGTGGTCCAAGGCAATACTGAGGGAGGCATGGCGCGCTGGACACTGATTAAGTTCAGTTGTCAATACAGTCTAAGAAGTTTGGATTTGGAGTTCATTGATGAGCTACGTCCCATCAGACATCCAGACATATTCTAAGACTGATATTGCTCATTCCGGGAGATGGGTTTCTCCGCGAACTTGAGATTTAGAGAGACATGGAAAGAGACAACTAAGCGGATCCACTCACTGAGGCTATTCCTCGAACGCAATAGTTCCGCAAACGAGCTTTGTGAGACTGACTAGTAGAGGAGTTGGATGTTCGGTATCACACGGGCTGTGAGTATGCGACATCGCAATAATTAGCCTTGAGTGCAAGTGGGAGATTGTTGGAGATAGTGCCCTCAGAGTCAATTATTAGGTCACAGGTACGTGATTGTAATGATTGAGGGAGGACCTATCCCGGTAGGACAGTCTTACTCGAGATGATAGTATGCTATCTGGTTTACCTTTATCATCGTGTACTGCTTTAGGTGACATGACACGTCGCTATTACACGTTGATAGAGCCCCTAGGATTCTTGCTTGACCACCAGCAGTATGAGGGCGATCATATAAGTGGGAGCTGGGGGTCTATAAGCTTATCCTTAAAAGGTCCCTAGTCGTGGGAGTTTCGAGACTGGGCATCGATACTCCATTAGTAGACTAGTGTATACAGTCGAGACCCCGACGAGGGGCGGTGGCCGGTCTCACAAGCCACTGGTGTCAGTTGGATCACCTAAGATGTATACAGGTGCTCATTGGGTTATGAGTACACCGGACAGGACTCGCCGGGAACATGCTAGTTGGTCATATACCAGACGTCAGATGGCAGTTCCCTGGTGACATGTGTGCAGGTTAGTTCATCGACCTGGGGATCGTCATTTGTCTCGTGTGAGTTCCCACTGTACTTTGATTACTACCCTACCACGGCTCAAAGGAGTCGTGCAAACAGGTTTTAGTTGGGTACAGTCCCGAGCCACATGGAGGCAGTGAGCGTATCTTCAGGGGTTCGTCTCTCCCGGTATTGGGGGTGAGGTCGTGCTGTGTCTAGGAGAGCCATTACACAAAGTCCTTGGCCAAGGCAAGGAGATTTACTGGTAGGTATTCCAGTAGTATCTCAGGGTGTTCTGGGCTACACTCCGACACGACTTGTACCGCTTTTGGGGGTCTGACTTTTACCAACCCCCTAGGCCCGCCATGCGATGCTCATAGACGAACGGACCGGACTGCACGGATATTGTCCCTGACAGGCTCAGTAGGGTTGTCAGGCTGAGTTCGCTCACAGACATCCCTTTTAGTCAGTACCTGGTAGCCCGTTACGTATTGGCTTATACCTCTGACGTACTAGTGGTTAAATCCACAACCAAGGTGTTGATGAGTCTTTAGAGTCCCCCACATTTCAGTTACTCAGCTTTCGGGCGAAAGGTTGTAGAGGCCGTATGGAGATATGGCAAGGTCCGATCAGATACGTGCGGTATTGCACGGATCAGGATCGGACAGTCTGTACTATAGGCCGTATGGATATATGGCAGGGTTCGATCAGATACGTGCGGTATTGCACGGATCAGGATCGAACAGATATTACTAGCCGGCTTTGGTATAAGCCGGATCCTAGTATAGTACAGTGTAGATTTTGTCTCATTGCATTTGTATTTCGGTCGAAATACAGATGCGGGTGTGTATGCACAGTATCGGGGTTTTCCCGTAATTTATTATGGGACCAGTTTTCTGGAGTTGCCAGTTTGCTTTCCGTTTCGGCCGATTTCCATTATTCCGTTCATTGGCCGAAGATTGGTGGAGGAGGGTTTATTTGCATTGTTGCAAATAGGCTTTTTGTGGAGGGGGTCTTTGCTTATTGTAGCATCATGATGGTTTTCATGATATGCACCATTCCTTGACCTTGACTTCTTGACTTTGTTTTACATGATGGCTTGACTTTGGCTCATCATGGTTGTTGATCATGAGGTTGGTGGAAGGTGGTTGAGTGTGGGTTTTGATTTGATGATGATGAGGGGTGTGGTTGTTGAGTGAGGACTTTTTCTTTGTGATCATTTTCTTTTGATATGATAACCCTCCTCTCTCTCTCTCTCTCTTGGATCATTCTTTTGATCACTCTCATTTTCTCCTCACCTCTCATGGCCGGCCAAACAGTAGTAGGGGCTGTCCCAAATTTTTGTGGGGAGGTTTTGACTCATTTCATGTTGCAAAAATCCCACAAGTTCAATCCACAAACCCCCAAGTTCTATCCCTCCACAAATGGCAACTCCACAACCCCAAAAATGAGACTTCTTCTACTACACATTCTACAGCGATTCTTGGGCACGTCGAGTAGCCGGCTTCGTGCCCGAGTTGCCTCGGCATTGAGGTGGGAGCCCGTAAACGAAGAAGGCGATGTGGTGCACTTCCGGCGACGAGGAGGAGACGGGACATTCCGCAAGTGATCGGGACGATGGCGAGAAGACCGGAGGACTTGGATCGTCGGTATATCTCTATTCCCTTTCTTGTAGTTAGCTTAGACTAGTTAATGGTAACGATCCGGAGTTTAGTGCGCGGTGGTGCCGGTTTGCAAAGTCCGCAAAATTTTAGTTATTCACCGCTTCCGCATTCCGGCGTCGGATTGACGGCCGGGGCGCCGCCGTGCACTTACAGTGCAAGTTTGTGGGATATCCAATGAACTCCGAGGGATATTCTTCTATTACGCAGAGGAACAGAAGGTTTTTGTTTCTCGTCATGCCTACTTCTTGGAAACTGAATTTTTGGAAAATTAGATAAGTGGGAGCGCAATAGAACTGGAAGAAATTCCAGAACCACAAGCTATTACTGAAAGCTTAGTAGAACAACAGGGTTCGATAGAACAGGACATTCCTGCACCACTCCGCAGGAGTAGTAGGCAATCTCATCCGCCCGAGAGATACTACGGTTTTCTCATAGACGGGGATAGAGAGGATTGCATCATTGATAATGATGAGCCGACTAGCTTCCAGCAGGCCATTCAAAGCACTGACTCGGTAAAATGGCTGGATGCAATGCGGACCGAAATGGAGTCCATGTACACCAACAAAGTATGGACTTTGGACGTTGCTCCAGAAGAGGTAAAACCCGTAGGCTGCAAATGGATCTTCAAAAGGAAGATTGGTGTAGATGGACAGGTTGAGACCTATAAGGCTAGACTTGTTGCAAAGGGTTTTCATCAAAGACCTGGTTTGGACTATGACAAAACCATTTCTTCAATGGCTATGCTCCATTCGAATCCTTCTTGCTATTGCTGCCTTCCACGATTATGAGATTTGGCAGATGGACGTAAAGACTGCTTTTCTAAATGGAAATTTAGAGGAGTGTGCTTATATGGACCAGCCAGAGGGTTTCATTCAGAGTGGGAGGAGCGGGAAGGTGTGCAAGTTGCTTAAGTCTATTTATCGACTGAAGCAGGCATCGAGGAGTTGGAACATCTATTTTGATGAGACGGTCAAAGAATTTGGCTTTATCAAAAATCCAGATGAACAATGCATTTATAGTAAAATTGTAGCACGAACTGTCGTATTCCTCGTTTTATACGTGGATGACATTCTCATGATAGGAAATGACATTCCTATGCTACAATCTGTCAAAGGATTCTTGTCACACAGGTTCTCCATGAAAGACCTGGATGATGCCTCTTACATTCTGGGGATCCGGATTCATCGTGATAGGTCCAAGAGGATATTAGGACTTTCACAGTCCAGATACATCGACACCATACTGAAAAGATTCAGTATGGAAGATTCCAAGCGCGGTAATTTACCGGCTTGTCACGGGATCACCCTCACCAAAGAGATGTCTCCCAAGACTGATTTGGAAAGGGATCACATGTCTATTATACCCTACGCCTCTGCGGTAGGCTCTATAATGTATGCGATGTTGTGTACCAGACCAGATGTAGCTTATGCACTGAGCGTGGTAAGCCGGTATCAGTCAAACCCTGGGGAGAAGCACTGGGTAGCGGTTAAGAACATTCTGAAGTACCTGAGAAGGACTAAGGATATGTTTTTGGTTTACGGCGGAAAAGACCTCCAGATGGAGGCCTTTGCTGACTCCAGCTTCCAGGGTGACAAGGATGACTCCAAATCCATGTCGGGTTATGTCTTTACCCTCAATGGAGGGGCGGTGTGTTGGAAGAGTTCCAAACAGGAAACCGTTGCTGACTCGATGATGGAAGCGGAATATATCGCAGCATCTGATGCCGCAAAAGAAGTCATCTGGATGAGGAAGTTCTTGACAGAACTTCGGGTGGTTCCGTCCATTGTTGGTCCAATACCTCTGTATTGTGACAACAACGGGGCTATAGCTTTAGCGAAGGAACCCACGTCCCATCAGAAGTCCAAACACATCTTGAGGCGGTATCACCTGATCAGGGAGATCGTAGATCGTCGGGAGATCGAGGTTCGGAGGGTTTCTATAGAAGATAACACTGCAGATCCATTCATGAAGGACATACCCCAGACTCAGTTCGAGCGGCTGATCGAGATAATTGGTCTTCGATACGCCAGAACATGGCCTTAGTGCAAGTGGGAGATTGTTAGTGTATATGCCCTAGAGGCCATTACTGTATCATACTAGTTTGTATATTACTTAATGGAATCTTGGGATATTCACAGTTGTATAGACAATCTTGCTCAAAATGGTAGTATGCTACTTGGTTTGTTTCTACTTTAATGTGTGCATGTGTTTCTTTTAGCATATCGCCTATACACATTAGTGGAGCCCTTAGGATCTTTGCTTGATTACCAGCGTTGTGATGGCAGTCACACTAGTGGGGGCTGGGTAATCTATAAGCACATCTTTATACAGGTCCCTAGTCATAGGATTATCGGGACGGGGCATCGATACTCCGGAGTAGACTAGCGTATGCGCTTCTCATCCCAGCAGGGGAGATGGTCAGTCCCACAGCCATTAGTACGTCGTATTTGAGATAGTATGCGGGTGCTCGTTAGGTTACGAGTACACTGGACAGGACTCGTCGGGAACTGTTGGTTGGTACTATACCTATCGTCAGTTATCAGTTCCCAGGTGAAATGAGTACAACTTAGTCCGTTGACTTGACACTGTCACTTCGCCTCGAGTGTGTTCCCACTGTTCTTAGATTGGTACCCTACCACGGGTCAAATGAGTCGTGCAAACAGGTAGCAGTTGGGTGCAGTCCCGAAGCACTTAGAGGCAGTGACGGTTAGACAGGATTCGCCTCTCCCGGTATCGGGGGTTGATATCGCGCTGTGTCTAGGAGAGCCATTACACAAAGTCCCTGGCCAGGGCAAGCGAGATATACTGGTAGCGTTTCCAGTATTATCTCAGGGTGTTCTGGGCTACACTCCGACACGACTTGTACCGCTATTAGGGGACTGACGTTTACCGTCCCCCTAGGCCCGCCATGCGATACTCTCAGACGAACAGACCGGACTGTACGGAGATTGTCACATTCAGGCTCAGTAGGAGTTCGGATGGGTTCACCTCATCAGTCTTCTTATCGGCATCTACCTGGGGACCGTTACATACAGCTAGTACCGCTTGCGGCCTGTGGTTAAACCCACTGCCAGCGTAGTGTCGAGTCTTTAGAGTCCCACACAGAGGGTTATTCGCCTTTGGGCAAAACAGAGTAGAGGTCGCATGGTTTTGCGATGGGGTTCGTTCACATCCGCGCACTTGTGCACCTTTGGTGTCCGGGCAGTTATTACTAGCGGGCTTTGGTTTAAGCCAGATCCTAGTATTTGTTTTGGGATTGGTTTTGTCTCATTGTATTCGTGTTCCTCGGAACACGGATGCGGGTGTGTATGCACAGTTGACAGAGGCAGAAGATTCTCATTAGGGTTGTTGACTGTTGACTTTTTCCAAACCCTAATGAGAATGAGAGATATGATTAATGATATTAATTAAGGATAATTGCGTCATGGTTAGGTTGACCATTTGACTTTTGTTGACCTTTTGACTTTGGTTGACCGGTTGACCTTTGTTAACATTTTGACCATCATCATTTCATTTGAAAGATGCTTCTTGATTCTTGCAAATTTCATTTAATGTGAAATGATAATGGTCATTCCAAACTAACCATCACAATTTCTTTTAATTATTATTATTATTTCATAATTCTCTCATATGAGAGTATGGTTGTAAATTGATCCTCATTCTCTCTTGCTCTTTCTCTCTCATGTTTTTGAGCTCTTCCTCTTCCTCTCAAAGCTCTCATCTCTCATGTGTTGAGAACCATGAGCTTGTGAGATAAAACCATCAAGACTTCTCTCTACTCATTCTAGGGTTCTAGGTTTGGCAAGACAAGCACTCTAGTTACCTCTTGGTTGAGGTAGAAGCTCAAGGTAGAGGCCTTCAGGTGGATCTTTCTTCGGCAAAGACAAGACGACGAGGAGGAGCCATCTACATCACTCCAAGGAGCAAGCAAGGAGGAGGACCACTACAAGAAGAGAAGGAGTTCAAGACCTAGGTATAACCTTCTAACCGAGTAGCTAAAACTTGTAGTTAGCTTGTTAGTTTTTGTTTAGCAAAGATCCTCTAGTTCTAGTCCATGTTACCTTGTGTTAAAAAACCTTTTTTTACCTTTTCCGCCTCCCCGTAAGCACCGAGGTGGGTAACGTGGACTTACAGGATGATGCTACCACTGTTGTATATTATTTACTTTTTCGCATTAGAATAGACCCAAGGTGGGGAGCACAAGTAACCAGATTCTAGAGTCCAGTGGGAGACCATCTCAAAGAGTTGAAACTGGGTCTCCTAACTCTAGAATTGGTACGGTTACTTGCCGCTCTCGTAGGGGTCTATGGGATGTGGGTTTGGCTATTCATCACGACCGTGGAATCCGTGTTTTACATTACTGGCTAAATTTAAAACACGGAAATCCTAGTACATCTAATATTTCATATGTTGCTTCTGCTGCTTAGATCTGTGATGTGATCATATAACTACGTGAGACGAATGTTATATTATATATATGATATATAATAAACATTGCTTATGTTTTTCACCCGCCCTAGTGTAGGACTACGGTAGCGCCCCGGCAGTCTTTCCTCGGCCAAAATGCAGAAACGAAAAATTTTCTTGACTTGAAAACCGGCACTACCGCATCCTAAAAACCCGGATCGAAACCATTAACCTAATACTAGCAAACTAGAGAAAGGGTAGAGGGCTATACCGAGCGATCCGTGTCCTTCGATCTTCGGCCTCCACTCCGATCTCCTCGCGGAACGGGCACCACACCGCCGGGTTCTTTTACGGGCTCCCACCTCTGGACCGAGGCAACTCGAGCATGAAGTTGGCGAGTTGACGTGCCCAAGGATGCTGTAGGCTAAGTGTAATGAGCTTGTCTCATGGGGTTATGAAGTTGCCATAAAGATGATGGAGGAGAGAATGAACTTTGGAGAGAGTTTGATGAATTTGTGTGGCAAGCTAAAAATGAGAACAACAAATTTCCCTCATCAAAAAGAAAATTGCCCCCATCCCCCAAATGTGTGGCCGGCCCCTACAAGAAAATGAGGAGGAAAAATATGCAAGGGGGGTGAGCACAAGAGGAGGGTAACCATAAGAGAAATGTGATGATAACAAGGAAATATTGTCACACCATTTCAAATCCAATCCCATCTTATAAAAGCAAACAATAATGAGAACAAGAAAAGCATCAAAAGATGCTATACCCATCATAATGTCTCATATCACAAATAACACCCTCCAGTAATCTAATTTGCACACTTGCAAATAACCCCCTCCATCGGAAAAATCCGGCCGTGAAGGAACAAAGGAAAACTGGCCGGAACGGAATGCAAACTGGGAACTTCAGAAAACTGATCCCGTAATTAATTACAGGAAAACCCCGCGACTACATACATGCCCGCATTTGTATTCCCACTGAATACGAATGTAAAGAGACAAAATCAACACTATACAATACTAGGATCCGGCTTAAACCAAAGCCCGCTAGTATTATCCGTCTGATCATGATCCGTGCAATATCGCACATATATGATCGAACCCTGCCATATCTCCATACGGCCTCTACAGCGTTTCGCCCGAAACTTGAGTAACTGTCTGTGGGGGACTCTAAAGACTCGTCAATACTTTGGCTGTGAATTTAACCACTAGCCCGTCAGAGGTATTAGCCATACGTAACGGGCTACCAGCTATTGACCAAAAGGGACGTCGATGAGCGAACTCATCCTGACACCCTACTGAGCCTGTCAGTGACAATATCCGTACAGTCGGTTCGTCTATAAGTATCGTATGGCGGGCCTAGGGGGTTGGTAAAAGTCAGACCCCCAAAAGCGGTACAAGTCATGTCGGAGTGTAGTCCAGAACACCCTGAGATACTGCTGGAATACCTACCAGTAAATTTCCGGCCTCGGCCGAGGGCTTTGTGTAATGGCTCTCCTACACACAGCGCGACCTCACCCCCAATACCGGGAGAGACGAACCCCTGACGATCCGCTCACTGCCTCCATGTGGCTCGGGACTGTACCCAACTAAAACCTGTTTACACGACTCCTTTGAGCCGTGGTAGGGTAGTAATCAAAGCACAGTGGGAACTCACACGAGACAAATGACGATCTCAGGTCGATGAACTAACCTGTACACATGTCACCAGGGAACTGCTATCTGACGTCAGGTATAATACCAACTAGCATGTTCCCGGCGAGTCCTGTCCGGTGTACTCATAACCCAATGAGCACCTGTATACATCTTAGGTGAACCAACTGACACCAATGGCTTGTAAGACCGGCCACTGCCCCTCGTCGGGGTCTCGACTGTATACACTAGTCTACTCCGGAGTATCGATGCCCTGTCTCGAAACTCCCACGACTAGGGACCACTTTTAAGGATGTGCTTATGGACTACCCAACTCTCACGTATATGATCGCCATCATACTGCTGGCAGTCAAGCAAGAATCCTAGGGACTCTATCAACATGCAATAGTGATCAGTAATGTCACCTAAAACAGTACACGATGATAAAGATAAACCAGATAGCATACTATCATCTCGAGTAAGACTGTCCTACCGGTATAGGTCCTCCCTCAATCATTGCAATCATGTGCCTTTGATCCAATAATTGACACTGAGGGCACTATATCCAACAATCTCCCACTTGCACTGAAGGCTAATTATTGCGATGTCGCATACTCACAGCCCATGTGATACCGAACATCCAACTCCTCTACTAATCCGTCTCACAAAACCCGTTTGCGAAACTATTGCTTTCGAGGAATAGCCTCAGTGAGTGGATCCGCCCTGATGTTTCTTTCTATGTCTCTTTTTATCTCAAGTTCGCGGAGAAAACCATCTCCCGAAATGAGCAATACCTATCTTAGAATATGTCCGGATATCTGATGGGACCTTGTTCATAAATGAACTCCAAATCCAAACTTCTTAGACTGTATCGTCAACTGAAATTAATCAGTATCCTGCGCAATACCTCCCTCAGTATCTTCCTGGACCACCTGTCCAAAATACTGCCCCTCATCAGAGGGAAAACTATAACTCTGACAGTCACTCGGTCATCCAGGTCACCATGGAAGCCTGGAATGATAACTGTCTCCCGAATGAGACTGTCGTTATCATATCCCTAGAACATCCACTTATGTTCTAAAACTGCTTCCGAATGTTTCTCCAGGATTGAATCAATATCAACTTATTGCATCTACTGCAAAAACATCATCTGGTGTGGTACTTGACATCTCATGATTGACTCAATTGCCTAAGCAAGTGATCTGCCAATCATGCACATCCCTTTCCCCTTTTGTCTGTAAGACACCTTTAGAGAGGGTGACTCCATCACCTGCAAGTACACTACCGTGCCAGGAGTCGTCCATTCTAAAATACCTTTAGAATGCTGTCTAAGTACCCAGATTGGGAAACTACCCAAATCTAGATCTAAAACCATAGATCTAGTGACCAGAATGTCTGATATAATATCCAAGTCCTATGTGGAGAAACCACTGTGTGACAACCAAAGTATAACCGATCGTAGTATAGGAACTTCACTTCCTATTCTGTGTATGTCATCTAAATACCAGGACATCACACCCTACTACCTTCTTAACAGATCCATCCCCTATTCTGATGAAGTCAAACCTATGGCTGTCACATCAAAAATAGATGATCTATCTCCACTATATCCGCTTTAGTCTATAAATAGACATAAGCCACATTTCCACCAATGCTTCCGTTGCTCCCACTGACTACGACAACCCTCTGGCAGAGTCATATAGACGTACACTTCTAAACCTAGTTTAGAACGACGCTATACTCATCCTCCTGCCGGGTCTCACGGTGTGGAACAACAGCAATGGCAAATCTGGGTAAACAAGAACCTCCCTGTCACCGTCCTTGAGGCTACCGGAGTACCTCTCGGGTGCTTGAGGTTACCCACCATATCTGCGAAGTGGCCAATGGAATGTCAAACCAGATTGAATGTTTAGGTTCTTATTAAATTTTCAGTAATCGTTTGCGGTTCTGGAATCACTTCCAGTTCTACCATACTCACACTACTGTTTTTCTGAAAAAATCCATTTCTTTTAAAACTGTGGCGAGTCAAGAACAATAGCACTATTGATCTTCCAGATGGTAGAAAGTCAACCCTCGTCATAGCCCGGGTCAACCCACAAATAGCTATTACAGAAACGTGCCTTGAGTTATCCAGAGTCCGGTTTTACGCATAAGCCGAACAACTCCCCGTACCTTAACATTGTTAAGATATGAACTATTCTATATCCAATATAGAAACAGAGGCACTGATTTAATTGGAACCAGATTCAAATCATGCAGCTGTCTCCAGTGCATGTCAACTAAATGGAGAGAGCCCGATCAGCGTTACTCAACTTAGGAGTGCTTCCAATTATGAGTAACCTGAAAGAGAAGCAAGTTCTCTTAATCATTACTATCAACTGAATACCATACACAAGTATCTACATCTTCGATCACCTTGAAGAATCCTGATACTTGCAACACCTGGTTCTCTACTTTATTCTTATACATATAACTTCTTAAAACTTAGACCTTGCATTTCTACAAAACACATGTCTAAGAACTAGAGAAGTCATAAGTAAACAGAATATAGTACGAGGACCAACCCCTTTGTCCTAATGGACACTGGACAATATACAATACTCTGTATAAGTCCCTTGAGTCTAATAACTCATTCCCTGTGTGTCGTAGGTTGAAAACTGTACTTATGGTTAAGAAGAATTACACCGCTGTTTAATGCTCCTTACCTAACCATCCACTGATATAGGTAAATGTCATGGACATAATTTCAAAAAGGTGTATCTCACTCTATAAAAATAGACGTACAGATGTATCAATTTGAAATTGGTGCATAACAGCGGATATTCAAAACCAAACATTCATCGTCCGGCAAGCTACCCAGGCGATTTCCTCAAATATCACCAATTACAACGAATTCCGATATAATGAGGATGATCACCTAATTCCCAATAACTTACTCCCACCCATCATCTGTAAAACCATACAGATGCGAGAATCATACCTGGTAAATACATACCCTGGAGCAAGTGTCTAATTGGGAAATCAGTTTTCTATTAACAGTACACAGTGAAACTGAAACATGTAAATGTTTCGAAGGTATATGCGGGTATTCCCAGTAATGCCTCTTCCATTATCCAGATTCACAACTGCAACCATATATTCCTATGCCACATCTCCACATCCCTTCATATGTCTTTAGTCATTACCTTCTGTACACCCTCTTAGGCTAAATGGTTTTCTTCCTTCCCTACCGTTCGGCACCGGCCTATGGTTTGGAAGAAGACTATCCAATAAGCATAATGGGTGTACTGTCCTGATCCTAGGAGCACTCGCAATGCGAGAGAAGGTGAAGATAAAAGACAACCGAATAAACCTTATTCCTATTTCTCCTGAACCAGAATCCATCCCCGAACTGGAACGAGTTCCTTTCGAGTTCGTATATAACCATACGATGGAGTATCCAATAAACTGTGGATCTTCATAGTGATACGGAGTGTCCTGGAGAAATACAAAGGTGAAGTGGGAGTGGCAATGAAATACTTGGTTTGGTCTTGAATAGCAGTCGCAGTTTACTTTGCCCTCTCACTAATCCCTTTATTTGTCTTAACTTAATACCTTCTGCACACCACACTTAGGCTAATCGGCTTTCTTCATTCCCTACCGTTCGGCACCAGCCTAAGGTTTGGAAGAAGACTATCAAATAGGCGTAACGGGTGTACTGTCCTAATCCAAGGAGCACTCGCAACCTGAGAGAAGGTAAAAGGAAAAGACAACTGAATAGTCCTATTCGTTTTCTCCAGAACCAGAAACCATCCTCGAATGAATTCCTTCGAGTTCGTATATAACCATACGATGGTTTTATCCAATGGAAGTGGATGTTCGTAGTAATACGGGGTGTTCTGGAGAAAAGGGTAAAAGTAGGAGTGGCAAAGAGGTTTGCAACTCTGACAATCCAAAAGCCAGTGTTTAAGAAGGTTCGGTCAACTTGGTTACTGAGTCATAGTCAAGGGTCGGGCATGGTCGCTGCCAAAGAGAGAGAGAAAAGAAAACACTCAACGTGCACTCTAACCTAGATCAGAATGGTTATCACTTTATCTAATCAGGAAACCTCCCACTGTAACCTCAAATTCTCCTCCAAACCTGAAAGAAGAATTAGTCGGGATCACCCGAGGAGTAAACCAACTCATCAGTGGGAATCGGGATCCAACTATCATCGCATGATAATGTGACGAAATCCACTCACATTATCACACTCCAGAAGATATGCACATGCCTGGCAAGTTTCAGTTTCTTTAGAAACTCCCGATGTGATTTTTACCCCTAGGACCCAAGTGACCTTGACAATGCCAACATATCAAAGAGTCCTAGTCAAGTTCAACCCGTCATTATCTTGATTGCGTTAAACCCACCCGTACGAGTCCTTGACAATGCCAACATAACCGTACGACTGTCCTAACCAATCCACATATCCATGCGACAGAAAAGCATTACAGAGCTACCGAACACTACGCCTCGGCAATGCACGACATACGTAGCACGAATACTAAGCAATACTAATCTGAAATGACGGAGGGCTACGACTGGTTTTTGGCGAAAAACCATTAACGTAATGAACTTGATATTGTTGAAGGAACTGCATAGCCTTTTTTATAAAAAATATAGTGACGAAAACTTTTGCTAAAGAGGTCACTCCCGGTGAAGGGATCTCGGCTCTTTCCCCGTAGAATGAGGTGCAGGATATTCCAACTGAATACCATGATGAAAAGCAAAAGTAATCGACTATAGTGAAGTTATTACCCTGACGCAAACTCTTGTCCAAGGGGTCACTCCCGGTGAAGGGATCTCGGCCCTTGCCTCGTCGACTGAGGTGCTGGATATTCATAACCGAATACCACTATGCAAAACAAAAGATAACGTCCTTGCAATAACAGCTTTTTGAAAAAAAAATGTTCCAACAACATCAGAATAGGTTTGTTTAGCTTGCATTGATCCGAATCAACGCAGTCCCATCAATTAATCACACCATAAAAGAACGAAAATACGATGTACGTATATGCCATCCGCATTCGCCACTGGGTCCCGTCATCACCCGTTAGGTTACTTAACTAACGACAGAGCGGGGACTGGACTAGCGCGGGTGCAAAACATATACAACATCTACTAGTATATATTTCAATGTATAATAATTGCTCAAGGCGTGATAAAATGCAACATCACAGAAATGTAATAAGCATCACAGAACAATACAGATATCTGGAATCCCCGGGTTTCATAGAGCCGCTACTGAAACCCGACGTTCCCCTGGTCATGTGGATAGCCTGTGCAATGAAATCCTAGACCCCTACGGGCGCGGCAAGTTACCCGCCAAAACCTGAAGCGAGGCAGCCCCCTTCAACAACGTGAATGGACTACCCAGCACTTCACGGAATCCGGTAACTTGAGCACCCCTCCTTGGGTCAACCAATACCCCCTACGAGTGCGGCGAACAGCCCGCCAATTCTAGAGTGAAGCACCCTCCGTCTCAACGCCATGAGATGTGGGCCCGTTGCCCTCTAGAACCCGGCTACCCGTGCACCCCTCCGCGGGGGTAATCGTAGTATAGAAAGTAAAATATACATACAACGGGTACATCGACCTCAGCCCGGTCGTGCCCCAAAAGAATAATATACAAACAGGCAGTGACGGCAGTCCACCTGTCGGATGCTCGCCCCGCAATATCAAATGTACATAATAATACCAAAACTGTACTGCCATTGCATCCAGGCTATCCCCCACGACCAATCCGCAACATCACAGCACAACACAGAACATCAACGTGAATGTCACGTTCGCAAATCCGTCTAAAAGGGCAATAGCAGTTAGACAGGATTTACCGATCAAATGACATTCACGGTCGGAGATATAATGTAAATACTGTGAACTAACATGTTTAAAATTTTCGATCGACAAAATTTCACGAAGTGGGCCCCAAGCACAACTGTAGCACTCAAAATAAATCTGGGCCCAATCAGAACATACCAAAAACCCTATTTCCATGTCAGAGAGCCACTGTGAAAATTTGGTGCAGTTTGGCCACAGAACGGCGGCGGATCCGCGGCCAAAACGTGGTTTTGGCCGCTGATCCGCCGCGCTACAGTAACATCAGCCTACCAAATTTTCACAGAATTCATAAAAACCCTGCACGTAATTTTCCAATATACCAAATAATATTTAGAGCATAGAAAAATTCGACAGAAAGTACGACATGGAAACGTCGTTTTTGGAAAATCCGTTCGATCGAACTTGTAAACACGTTAGAGCAAGCTAGACTAGGTTAATGGCATGGCTCTGATACCATGTAAGACTACGGTAGCGCCACGGCCGTCTTTCCTCGGCCAAAATGCGGAAACGAAAAATTTTCTTGACTTGAAAACTGGCACTACCGCATCCTAAAAACCCGGATCGAAACCATTAACCTAATACTAGCAAACTAGAGAAAGGGTAGAGGGCTATACCGAGCGATCCGTGTCCTTCAGTCTTCGGCCTCCACTCCGATCTCCTCGCGGAACGGGCACCACATTGCCGGGTTCTTTTACGGGCTCCCACCTCTGGACCGAGGCAACTCGAGCATGAAGTTGGCGAGTCGACGTGCCCAAAGATACTGTAGGCTAAGTGTAGTGAGCTTGTCTCATGGGGTTGTGAAGTTGCCATAAAGATGATGGAGAAGAGAATGAACTTTGGAGAGAGTTTGATGAATTTGTGTGGCAAGCTAAAAATGAGAACAACAAATTTCCCTTATCAAAAAGAAAATTGCCCCCATCCCCCAAATGTGTGGCCGGCCCCTACAAGAAAATGAGGAGGAAAAATATGCAAGGGGGGTGAGCACAAGAGGAAGGTAACCATAAGAGAAATGTGATGATAACAAGGAAATATTCTCACACCATTTCAAATCCAATCCCATATTATAAAAGCAAACAATAATGAGAACAAGAAAAGCATCAAAAGATGCTATACCCATCATAATGTCTCATATCACAAATAACACCCTCCACTAATCTAATTTGCACACTTGCAAATAACCCCCTCTATCGGAAAAATCCGGCCATGAAGGAACAAAGGAAAACTGGACGGAACGGAATGCAAACTGGCAACTTCAGAAAACTGATCCCGTAATTAATTACAGGAAAACCCCGCGACTGCATATACATGCCCGCATTTGTATTCCCACTGAATACAAATGCAAAGAGACAAAATCTACACTGTACAATACTAGGATCTGGCTTAAACCAAAGCACACTAGTATTATCCGTCCGATCATGATCCGTGCAATACCGCACGTATATGATCGAACCCTGCCATATCTCCATACGGCCTCTACAGCGTTTCGCCCGAAACTTGAGTAACTGTCTGTGGGGGACTCTAAAGACTCGTCAATACTTTGGCTGTGGATTTAACCATTAGCCTGTCAGAGGTATTAGCCATACGTAACGGGCTACCAGCTATTGACCAAAAGGGACGTCGATGAGAGAACTCATCCTGACACCCTACTGAGCCTGTCAGTGACAATATCCGTACAGTCCGGTCCGTTCATCTATGAATATCGCATGGCAGGCCTAGGGGGTTGGTAAAAGTCAGACCCCCAAAAGCAGTACAAGTCATGTCGGAGTGTAGCCCAGAACACCCTGAGATACTACTGGAATACCTACCAGTAAATCTCCTGCCTCGGCCAAGGGCTTTGTGTAATGGCTCTCCTATACACAGCGCGACCTCACCCCCAATACCGGGAGAGACGAACCCCTGACGATCCGCTCACTGCCTCCATGTGGCTCGGGACTGTACCCAACTAAAACCTGTTTGCACAACTCCTTTGAGCCGTGGTAGGATAGTAATCAAAGCACAGTGGGAACTCACACGAGAAAAATGACGATCTCAGGTCGATGAACTAACCTGTACACATGTCACCAGGGAACTGCTATCTGACGTCAGGTATAATACCAACTAGCATGTTCCCGGTGAGTCCTGTCCGGTGTACTCATAACCCAATGAGCACCTGTATACATCTTAGGTGAACCAACTGACACCAATGGCTTGTGAGACCGGCCATCGCCCCTCGTCGGGGTCTCGACTATATACACTAGTCTACTCCGGAGTATCGATGCCCTGTCTCGAAACTCCCACGACTAGGGACCACTTTTAAGGATGTGCTTATGGACTACCCAACTCTCACGTATATGATCGCCATCATACTGCTGGAAGTCAAGCAAGAATCCTAGGGGCTCTATCAACGTGCAATAGTGATCAGTAATGTCACCTAAAGCAGTACACGATGATAAAGATAAACCAGATAGCATACTATCATCTCGAGTAAGACTGTCCTACCGATATAGGTCCTCCCTCAATCATTGCAATCACGTGCCTGTGATCCAATAATTGACTCTGAGGGCACTATATCCAACACCTAGTCCAGCCCCCGCTCTGCCGATAGTTAAGTAGCCTAACGGCGCATGACGGGGCCCAGTGGCGAATGCTGATGGCATAAGCGTACGTTCTATTTTCGTTTCATTTTTCTGTAATGTTTAAGAAA